>FIZR01020423.1:0-17662 GCA_900060175.1 Ferrisia virgata | reverse complement strand
CCTCCCCCCCCCCATCCCGCTGGTTATAATAAAAACATTCAATTAAAAATAGAAATGTAATGTATCGAAATGGGTTGAAATTTCGCGCTGAGTTCGAAAATGGCAATAATTTTTGAAGTTGACCTCTCCTAGATGGATTTTTGCCCCCAAACTACAATTTAAAGTAGGAAAACTGAATAATTGACCTTATTAGTTGAAAGGTGATTACAATTCACTCACGTCAGACAGTAGCAGTCGATCAGTTCTAATTTTGCATCACGTATCAACTCGGAAAAAAATTTCTACCCCTGGTACTTCCCACCACTTACCGTATCATCTAAATAGTGTCACTTCTTCAGTTTTCCTCTCAACTTCAAGTTTGGGGGCAGAACTCCATCGAGGGGGATCGAATTAAAATATGATGATGATTTTCGGATTCAACGCGAAATTCTGACCTATTTTGATATATCACATCGCTATTTTTGAGCAAGTATTCCATAGTTTAGTTTTGGTGGAGGGGGAGAGGGATGGGGTGACCAACCTGTTTATTTTCATTACTTTGCATTGTGTAGTAATTTTTCGACCATTTTTGCCTGAATCAACTTTAAATAGTTTCATTCAACAAAATCACCAAGTATTTTCCGGTTCTTACCTATATTTTGGATAAGAGAGCTGTTATGCTGTTAAAAATCATCCAAAATGCCCAAAACTTGCACTTAAAGTGCAATAGAATTTAGATTTCAACCATGTCAATTCTATTTGAAGTTTCGGCAAGATTTCTGGAAAATGACCTTATTTTAATTGAAAAAACTTGGAAAAAGTGCTCTCATCCAAAATAATAATTACCAAGTTCAAAAATCAAAAAAGGACACTGTACAAGTGTTGGCGATATTGTGACCTACAACATATCCAAAATAAACCAGAACCTGAACTTGAACTCAAATTCAAATCCGAACTATTAACCAAACGAAAACTGGAAAATTTTCATAAACCTTGACCATGAACCTGAACCCAAAAGTAATGATTTGAAAACTGCAACCGTTCGAATCGTGGAATTAACTTGGAGCGCTAGTGTAGCAACCGATGAGAACGTTTGTTTACTTTTGAAACCCGACTTTTCTTATCTTTGTTTTTTTGTACTATATGGTTAAATATATTTCGTGAAATTAAAACAAAAATTTGTGAAAAATTGAAAATGTTGAAAAGTCAAGGCTATTATTGAACATCTGGACAACAATCTTAAACCATGGTTGGATGCTGAAGTTCTTATTGACAATAACTTCCTAATAAGGGTTGGTATTAAGGAGAAATTACTTTCAGAGATACTTGAGATTTGTCTTCAAGTGTCAAAACCCACTAAGGTGTTCAATAATAGCTTCTCTTCTCAACATTTTCAATTTTTCACAAATTTTTGTTTTAATTTTCACGAAATATACAACACCACCTGGGTTGATCGGAGTCTCTGAAAATTTAAACTCCGAGTCTTAACGCTCGAGTCTTTGTAAATTGTGACTCTGAGTCATCATATAGCGAGTCACTCACCAGAAAGACTCCGAGTCTGTTGAGAGTCTTTTTTTTCCTAGTCTTTAAATTATTATTTATTTATTTTTTCTATTAACAATAACTTACAGCGTATTTTTAAACGTAGAAGATATTAAAATCAAAACCTGTATTGTATTGCTAATTAAACCAACAGGAAACTTCGAAAAAAGAAAAATGGTTATATTTACAAATAAAATTTGTTTTTTACTTTCAAAACGCATATGTAAACCACTCTCAGCAGACTTGACAAAAAAGAAAAAAAAATATTGGGGCTCTCGAAACACAGGCTCGCTCTCATCAAAACTCAAAAGACTCGTTCAAAATAGAAATTGGGGATCGCAAAAATTGCGAGTTTCTAGAAAGAAGACTCTGAGTCTCTGAGTCATTTCAGAGTCTCTTTTCAGAGCGGACTCTGATCAACCCTGGCTGAACACCACACAGTACAAAGATCAGAAAAGTCTGGTTTCAAAAGTAAACAAATATTCTCATTGGTCGCTACACTAGCGCTCCAAGTTTAGTCCACGGTGGGAATGAACCCGAAGCTTTGAAAAACCGTGAACCGTTAACTGTAACCATGAACCTAAACCTTAATGATTTTGGTTAACAGCCCTGATTTGTGATTCGCGTAGCAAGTGTATACGTCACAATCACGTGATACGCAACTTTTTACTGATAAGAAAAGGCGAAATTTGAAATTAAAAAAATATATATGTATATAAAATAATATGAAGTCATGATTTTTACAAAAAAAAATCCAGACGAACTTTCTTATGAATTTAAGTAATTTACCTGCTTGTGTGAAAATTATGAAAAACTGTAAATAAAAACGTATTTTTTTTTTTTTTTCGATTTTTCTCATTTCTTATCAGTGAAAAAGCCTTGTATCACGTGGTTGTGACGTATGCACTTGCCAAGTAAAAGACCATCGAGCCAGAATTAGTGAATTGCGTTTACAATACAGGGAAAAACAAGCGAAACCAGAAACTATAATCCCTTTACCCCTGGAGGAGGATATTTCCAACATGGCGTTCCACTGTCTCTGTAGAATAACATTGAAACCATTAAATATTTTCGCAAATAAAGTAATACCTTTTATTTTGGAAGCAAATTACAACTAATAAATATATTCAAATTACAGGCATGAGGGAGAATTTAAGTTTAAAAAACTAAAAATAAAAACATCAAACTTATTTAATAAGTAATGAAATTTTTTCTGTTCGAAACTATTAGGTACTTGTAAGTTGTAATTAAATAAAATCATGCAATTTTTCTAAAATTAAAATCAGTCTATTTCACCACCTACAACGAATATGAAATAGAAAAGAATTTTAAAAACTGGCAAAATAATATAGAGCTTAATCATTTCTCAAAAAATTAAAAAAAAGTAAAAATTAAAAACATCATAGAAAGGGAAACAAAAAACACTCATAATTTTATAATATTTAAATTAAGGTTTATCGTACTCAAGAATGATAAAGAAAATAAAACTATAAATCACACAAAAAATAGGAATAAAATGAAGCGTAAACAATATCAATGACTAGGAAATCAGACGTAAAGTAAGAACATATATCACTAATCGAAACACATATACTTGGTTTTCCAAACAAAAAAAAAGTTCACCGATGAGTTCAGTACTTCGGTAGATGCACGTCGCTTAAATACTTTCATAAAATACTTATTGGACCCAAATTAAAAATTAAAAATGCAAGGTAACCAACACGAACGCCTTTATAAGGTAAAATGAAATACAATACGAGATCTTTTAAATAGGTACTCTTTCGAGTCATTTTTTTTTTTTTTTTGTAATTTTGAGCGTGAAAATATTCATTGAGTGAAATCGTCGCGCACTTCTAACTATAATGCGCAAATTTACGATATACAAGAAGCGAAAAACACACAGAAGCCAGGAACGTGAAACAGATGGAATGGCACAGTAAAAGATGACCAATCGAGATCAGCAGTCAACTCTTGGAATAATTTCGGCTCGATTAACGAATAATCTGCACAGGTTTCAGGTAGTATCCGCCACCATCGGGCCCATCGTTCCATACATTCATACGAGGATCGTAACTGTAGATATTTTGCTGGCAACTTATGTACCATAATTCTCTGTGAACGGGAATTAGGTAGCTTCGTTTGGCCGAACAATGATTATAGATAACTTCCGGTATGTCGTTAATGGTCCTCCATTTATTAGCCCTTTGGTCGAATACTTCCATCGATCGACGACTGAATGCGTACAGAAATCCATCTAGAAAGCAAACTTTTTTCGTGTATCTGTTTCGGAATAAATTCATGCGTAGCTTTTTATTAGGTACGAGAGTTTGCCAATTTTTACATCGGTCGTCGTAGAATTCGATGATATTACAAGGTGTCGGCTCGATGTTCGGTTTACCTCCGATGACGTATACGAAACGTCCATCACTGGCGACTCCTGCTTTAGAACGTGGTATATTCATCGAAGGTATTGTAAGCCATCGATTTAAATGCGGTAAATACGAGAAAAATTGGTAATCGGTGGATAACTCGTTATATAGGTAGATCTTCGAATTACAAGGGATTAGGTCATTCGAGATGCAGCTGGAAGGGTAAAGCAATTGCCACTTTTTCGTTTCTAAGTTACAAGAGTAAAATGGTACTCCGGAAGTTTCAGGCATTCCTATAGCTGCACGTTCGCTGGCATTTAATACGGAGATGTTATTAAATAAGCCACAAGACAGGTATAGATTTTGATTCAGTAACGTAGCTTCGGCGAATAGATCTGAACCAAGAGCTCGTACAAATCGCAGATCATCCATCTGTATCCAGTTACCGCATTGGAATTTAATCAAATAAGGATTATCAATGTCGTATTTTTTTGAAATGAATAATGGCTCGTTTGAGGGAATAGCTCGAGGATACTCTTGCTCCGTGTACAGGACGCCGTTGAATAGTAATTCGAGACATTTCTCTTTACCGGTTATATTTTGTATATTCGAGGTCAAGTCTAGCAAACCGTCCGGAGGTTTGAAATTGATATTTACCAACTTGGTCATTTCGACTAAGTGAACAATTCGACTGTCCACATCGAAACAAACCCATCTGATACAACAATCGATCAAATCTTTGATATCATACACGGTCAATTCTGCAGCTAATAATATTTCTTTGAGCTGTTCGAAGGGTAGTATGTAGAATTCCTCGGAGCTGGCCAATATGGAGAAACGTTTACAGATGTATTTCTTCACACTGTCGTAAACGTCGTGTCTACACTTCAGACAAGGTAACGAGAACAATTCGAATACATTAACGGCGTGTAAATTGTACTTGATCACGTTGATACATATGTCTTCGCCTTCCTTTAGTTGAAAATACACGCAGGCAGCTAATACGCTAACTACGTCTTTTTCCAAAACGTCCAGTTCGCCGCAGTACATAAAATTTAGCAGGATTTCGAAGATGTTTTCGTCTACGTCGCGTAACTCGACCACCTTTTGGTTGCATTCGCGATATGTTGATTTGAACAGTGCGTGGAAGAAGTTTGTCGCCGAAGCTAGGATTACTTTGTGACAGTCGAAGTATCTGTTTCCTACTTTCAAGCGGATATCGCAAAATTCTCCCGTTTTACGAAATTCATTCAACCTTTTTAGTAAGCTTACGTGAATCGTTGACATTTTCTCCGAAGTTGTTTACACTGAAGATGCCATTACTACTGTAAGTATGCAAGTCGTTCGAATGCCAGGTATCTGGAATTTGAAATTATGTCACGATTGTATGATTCATACGCACTAAAACGAAAATTTTTATGGAAAGTAATCTTTTTTGAATAAATTTTTAATAGTATTTGTTATCAGTTACATTGTTATCATTTTCATTGTAATACACGGTCAGCTGATTTTTATGAAATTTGGTATTTTTTAGTTATCGGTAAAAACGTCATTTCATCGAATTAATTATTGCACTTTGCTTTTTTATACGTGATTTTTTCCATATAAAAACTATTAAAATATTACTTTATGCTTAAATATTATAATTAAAGTACATTATTTAACTGAAAAATATTTTAATTGCAGTATTTCGTTTAAAATCGGTATATTTTAATAATATTGTGAATTCGTTATAATGATTTGATTTCGAACGACTATCACAAAATTGAACGATTCATATAATAAATTTAACGGTTCGATTCAATCTTCTATTTTTTTTTCAAAATAATTCAAACTTTGCGTGGTGTAAATTAAAAATTTTTTCACTAATTTATGCTTATAATGTAGCGGAAATTCATTAAGAATGAGTTAATTTAGAAATGGAAACACCTCCTAAGCGATACAAGTTGAAATACCTCTATAATTCAATTCATACCTGGAATTGTATGTGATTTGTTGCGGTTCTGGCCAAACCGCCATCCTCTTTCTTTCACACTGATTTCGCATCAAGTTTCATTGTGTTACAGTAAGTCTTCAGCCGATTTAGTGCTTTATTTATCCCTATAGATGAATTAATCAAACTACAACTCGCCCGTCTGTAGATTGATCGTTTCCCAAAATGTCGCAGACAACCGACGCGAACAGCCCAAATATCCTAACTACTTTACGCCAATTTAAACCATCGCAGAAGCCGAAAATATCTCATATGCCGATTCAAGATTCTTCTCCTGGTTTGTATATTTTGGTATTCTTCATCTTATCTGTACTGAGTCCTATTTCAATAAAATATGCTCTCACAGAAGGCAGTCCGATATCCGTAAAAAAGAAGCCTTATGTAATGATCATCTCCGATTCAGATTCCGATTCAGATGGGGTCAAGTGTTTGGATTCGGATGATAATGTAAGACTATTGATTTTATATATTCGTTGATTCATTTTGCGTTTCAACATTTTCTATCGTTTAGGATTGTGTTATCGTATCAACCGATTCGAAAACCGAGCCGATATCGAAACCGGAATCCGAAAAGGAGTCAGCAGATTCGAAGGAATCTGAAGTAAAACCTGTTGGTCTAGCGGGTAGCTCGGAGAAAAAACCATCCCATGACTCAGATGACGATGGGTTCAGACCGATGAAAAGAAAACGACCCATATTGTCTAATAAAAGTAAGTTGTCATTTCGAAATAGCTCCTTGGCTTGGAATAACGAACGTTTTGTGTGTGTGTTTTTTTTTATAGAAAACAAACGGAGGAAAAAAATAGACTCCGATTCAGATGATGATATGATCGAAGAACAGAAATACGAAAAACAGTGCGTCTATGATAGGTAACAAAATAGATCTAATTATCGTCGGAATTCAGACCGATGAGTAATAATTTAGCTATATTATGATATTTCAACTTCTAGCGACGAAGATGAGCCTTCCACGAAAGTAAATTCTTCCTTACAAACGAAAGTGGTCGAACTGCTCGATAGCGGCACTGAAATGGACTTGAACGCCATACCCAATATGAATCCTAAAAGATTAGAATTGATCATATCCAATCGTCCTTATGGCGATTGGCGAACCGTGGTAAGTGTTTTTTTTTTTTTTGTTTAAAAATAATCTCGTATTTTGGTTCGGTTACAAATTTTATAATTTTTATAGGAGCGAAAATTTAACGAAACGAAAGGTCTCGTTTGTTCAATGCTCAATGTTATCTGTGATACTATTGTGGCTCGTGAAATTGTACTCGACTTGATGTCAAAATGTGAAAAATACGCTGAGAAAATCGAACGTAAAATATCATCCGGTGGAACTCTAGTAGCGCAACCGCCATCTCTACTTAATCCGGAGTTCGTACGGAAACTATACGTAATTATCACATTCCAATATGAATTTCTAATCGGCTTTTATTTTCAGAATGAAATTATCTAATTACCAGATAGTTGGTTTGAATTGGTTAGCTTTAATGAGGAGTCGTTCGTTGAATTCGATTTTAGCCGATGAGATGGGGTTAGGAAAAACCGTCCAGGTTATAGCTTTTCTTGCTTATCTTAAAGAAAACGAGCTGGTTATAGCTGGTTATCCTCATCTGGTGATCGTCCCTTCTTCTACTTTGGGTAAATACAAACCATTTGGCGTTGTTGAACTAAAAATGTATACTGATTTTTTCTCTTAATTTTTCAGACAATTGGAATGAAGAATTTCATCGTTGGTGTCCATCATTAAATGTTACTATGTACCGTGGCAATCAATTAGATCGAAGGATATTGCGACATGAATGGAATAAAGAAGGATTTGGAGATACTGATGTCATATTGACGACGTAATTATTGAATTTATTTCTTATTTTTCCTCCCTCATCTTAATCTTTTCGCTATTGATTTCACTAATTATTCTTCCGCAGTTATTCTTGCGCTTGTAGCTCTCGAGAAGAGAAAAAATTATTCAGAGAAAATGAATTCAACTTCATTATTTTTGACGAAGCTCATATGCTGAAAAATATGAACACTCAACGTTACGATACTCTAATTAGATTTAATGTACGTTCCATCTTGCTAACTTGGTCTTTTCCAATTCCGGCTACATTGTAATTTGAGAATCCGATTTACATTTTTAGGGTAACTTCAAAATCCTTCTAACCGGTACACCTCTGCAAAACAACTTGTTAGAATTAATGTCACTGTTGGTCTTCTTAATGCCAAACTTATTCAAATCGAAGGTTGACCATATTAAACTTTTATTCTCTAAATGCTCTGTAAGTATTCGTCATTTATGATTTTATACGTATAAAAATTTTTCAATAATGATTTCGAACATAATTTTTCAATTTATAGAAAATTATTGACGAACAAAGTTCCGAATATGAAAAAGAAAAACTCCAACAGGCTAAAAGAATTATAGAGCCATTTATGCTGAGACGTCTCAAGGAAAATGTTCTAAAAGATTTACCACCGAAAACAATCTGTGTTGAAAAATGTCCGTTGCTCGACGATCAACAAGAAAAATATAACGAAATAATGGACGAGTTTAAAGCTCAGTGTGAGAGTGAATTTAACAGCGATTATATGATATTTTTTATGAAATTACGAAAAATGGCTAATCATCCGCTCATGTTGAGATATCATTTTACGGTAAATACTTAATTTATACAGCTACTGGTCGGGTAGTTGTGAAAAATATTCTGTCAACTATTTTACACGTACTGATCGATTTACAGGAAGACATGTTGGAAAAAATGGCCGAGAGGTTGGCTATAGATAGCCAATTTAAAGGGAGAAATGCTCAGTACATACAAGAGGACTTATACTTTAAATCAGATTTTGAATTGTATTACATGTGCCAAGATTACTCGGTTAGTATATTTTATTCCAGTGCTGGAATTTTTTAAAATCTCATTAATGCGGCGGTATTTTATTTTACAGAGTTTGCATTCTTTAAACTACACGTTGCCAAACGAAGCTTTCTGTAATTCTGGTAAACTTGAAAAATTGACGCCGAAACTAAATTCTCTGAAAGAAGAAGGTCATCGTGTTTTGATATTTAGTCAATTCATAACAATTTTAGATATTCTACAAGAATACTGTCGAATTAATAAATTCACCTATGTCCGATTAGATGGATCCACACCCACTGCCGATCGGTTAGATACTATATTGATACAATATGCGCTTTAATAATTGTATCGCTTAAATTAACGAAATGTTTCAACATTACAGTCAAGAGCTTATAGATTTGTACAATGTGGATGATCAAATTTTCATATTTATATTATCAACGAAAGCTGGCGGACTGGGAATTAATTTGACCACCGCTGATACTGTGATTATTCACGATATCGATTTCAATCCTTATAACGATAAGCAAGCCGAGGATCGTTGTCATCGAGTCGGACAAAAAAAGTAAGTTTCTGTAGCATACAAAGCGTGAATTTTTCAAATAAATAAAAGTAAACTTGATAAAAGTAGGACTGATTTCAATAATAATTAATTCGATAATTCATCTTTCAGACCCGTTCAAGTGATTAAATTGATTAGCGAAAATACCATTGAAGAAGGAATGCATAACGCAGCTGTGGCTAAGCTACATCTCGAAAGAGAAATAACCGCTAGCAATAATGGTTTGTACATTTATCTTGTATTTGAATATCGCAACATCCCAAAAATCTAATATTTTGACTAATTTTCTTTCAGGTGAAGAAACAGCTGATACGAAAACCGTAGTTCAGTTATTGAAAGAAACTCTTGGATTAAACGATAGTGTTTGAATAATACGTTCCTTAGTACGAATTTCAATGATTGTTTGCACGTTAATCATGTTCAGTGATTTTTCCATCATTGTGGTTTTGTTTTCGTATTGAATTTATAGTTCCATTTTTTTTTTTTTTTACTTCATCGTCTTATATTTTTTTCTACCTACTTATTTTTTAGAGCAATGTGGTGTGTTGTGTTATATGTGTTTGGATGTAATTTTTACTCCATTTATTAAAAATCGTGTTTTGAATCCCAGAATAAACTTGAAAAGATAATCTTCCATTTGTCGAGTCTGATATTCTATCGGGATTACATATTTTTTTTTAATAAATATATTATCGTGTTCGTTAATCTGTGTTGTGTTGAAGTTATTTTTGATCGAATAATTGAATTTGAAGAGTGGTGTTGAATTGGTCAAAAGCGGAATTTGTATTTATTTTGGGATTATTTTAAAAAATCTAATCTTCGAAAATTTAATGCGACAACAACGAACCGATCTTCACTAGTGAAATTCCAACATTCATACGACCAGTTCAACATGACGTCATCAAGATATTTCAGTGAAAGCAAACAATGTGAGAAAAAAATTGCAAAATTATTACAATATGAACATTGAAATCAATTTTTTAAACATTTAAATTGTCGTGGAGAAAAATAGTTCTACTTTAATTATTTAATTAAAATTATAAATTTATTGCAGAGATGAAATTCTTTGATATACTTGATAAATTATATGTATTTTTAGGTACTTACTTGTTCTTTTTCCCGGTACAACACTTGAAGAATCCGGACCTGCTGTATCTTGCTTTTACCGTTATTTTACTTGGAAGGAACAAAATATCAATGAATTATGACCCAGATTAGATATTAGTAACTAGTAGTAAGTATAGCGTACTACAGTGATTTTATGTATCGACAGTTTGTTTCGTATGACGTGTTTTTTTCTATTTCGGTTCAAATTAACTCGTAGACAGAACAGAAGCATAAATGATCGAATCATTCCACCTACCGTTTTTCAGGCTGTCTAGTCAGACGAGCAATGACAGAAAGAACACGATGACGAAAAATAAGAAGAAAAGTAAATGTATGGCGTACTTTTGGTGGGTATTCGGCGGTCTTTCGGGCTTCCATCATTTCTATTTGGGTCGTGATTTACACGGATTTCTATTATGGGCTACGCTCGGAGGATACTGCGGATTGGGATACATAGCAGATTTATTTTATATCGGAGATTACGTCGCAGAAGCTAACGATGAACCGGAATTTCATAAGAAAATGAAGGAATTGGCGAAGAAGCATAAAAAAGTACGTATTACGCGATTATGGTACTTGAAAATTCTAGAGTATTATAATTTAATGTACGGTAAAGTAACTGATCGGATTATGTTTTAGCCACCGTTTTCTGCGATACGATTTTCAGCCATGACACTGTTGGCGTATTTTTGGAGCTCGGTATATCAAATGGCAATACCGGAGGAAGAATTTTACGACATTAATTGGAAAATTTTATATATTTTGACTCCTATTCCATGCGTATTTGGTTAGTATATAAGATAGCTTCGAAGCTGAATCTGATAACCTTAGATAATTAATGATAACTTTATTCGCTGATCTATTCCTGTATAGGAGTTTGGGTAGTTGGAAACGTTGGACGGCAAAAAGGAGGCATTTGGACACCTTTATTGGCAGCTTACTTAACGTTACCGTTGAAATATTTCATGGACGAGTCAACAGCGTACTCGATCATGGTCTTAGCTGCAGCTTATACTTTCGATTCGTTCGAAAAACAATGGAAACCGAGAACCAAACCGCAATCGAGAGGGTGTTGCACGTACGTTGAAAATAATTTTCGTCTAATAAAGTATTCGTTATAGCAGTAACTTGAATTCTCCTTATTTACTCGATACAGGAGGGCCTTACTCATTGTCGGTGGATACGTAATATTTTGCTCGTTTTGGGGAAGCTATCTGTATTTCAATGCCAAAGTTACCGATCAAAATGGCGACGAAATTCCAGTTCGCGAAGCCCTCTATCATTTCTTCAAATCCCCTTGGTGGACAGATCTCAAACAATCGCTCAGAGATGTCAAAAATTACATCAAAGTTCACGGCTTGTACGCTACGTGGAAGCTTATGGTCGAAATGTCTGATACGAATGGCGAAAACAACGCCTATAAGGTAATTATCATGAACTACGTTGCAGTTGGCGTGTAATAATTACCGGTATGTGTACCAGGATTGATGACGTTTCTGGTACGCTTGGTTGGGTAAAAATTTTATTTCTTAAATTTTTGCCATGACGTTGTCATCAGTACTCATGCATTGATGTACGTGTATCGAATACGTTATTTACACGTTGGTGTTCGACTAATACGTGTTATAAATGATAAACGTGATTAAAAATGTATTTTTTTTACGAGCGCGATAATGTTCGTTTGAAAAAAAAAAACCTTGAAACGATATTACCTTTCGATACGTATTCGATATTCTGAAAAAAAAAAATTACTCCGACTGATTCGTTTGTTTTACAGGTTCTTGAACTGACTTCGAGCGCATCTCAGGGAGAAATAAACGAAAAATGTAAATATTTATCTAAAATTTATCATCCCGATAAATTCTCGGATGCTGAAGAAAAACAAAAAGCTCAAGAGAGATTTTTCGAAATCCAACAAGCTTGCGAGTTACTCAGCAGTAAACGTGCGAAGAGAAGGCGTAAAAATAAAAAGTTCGACGATAAAGAACTTTGAACAATCGACACCAGATTTTAGTATACTACTGTCTGTGATTTTGATCTACGAATATTTATTGTGTAGTGATTAAGCTCGCTAATGCTTCCTTGAATTAGTATTCTATTTAGTTTTTAAGTAATTATCATCTTTCGTATACATCACCCCCACCCTTCCTATTCATTTTACACTTTGGAAAGTGTAGAGACAACGATTACTAAACTTTCATTCCAGCGATCTGTGGTGCATTTTTAAAGCTCCTGGTACGGTGCTTCGTACTGTGAGCTTTTTTTTTATTAGTATTTTTAATGAATAATTTCTTTTTGTAAGGTTGTTAATAATTTTATTTTGTTAATGGTTTTCTCCATCGATAGAATATGTGTTTTTTCCTTTGTTGAACAGATTTAATAATTACGATGTGGCAATAACATTTTCTTATTTTTTTTTTTGTTGTATTTTTACTGCCAAATTATTTGTTACGTAAATAACAATGTTGTTGTATTGAATTATTAATTTATACCTAAGCACGATTGTAATAAATTTTAATCATTTTTGTCAAACATTAAATTTCCTAGGATGAAGTGCTAAGTGACTGTGACTGTACAACTATTGACGAGCGTTCGTTATGTTGTCCTTGGAATCCATATTTTTCGTCGCTGGCCATTGGTTCATGGTAAATGCAAGTCAAGTGTATTAACTATAAAATTTACCAGCTTTAGATGTCCAATTTTAAAACAGTAGGTATTCGCATTATTTCATAAAAATCACGCTAAAGGAGTAAGCATTAGATTACGACATTTTTTATTATTTAATTAATCGTAAGGAAATACATGGCATTAATAATAGATATTATGTTTCACGGGTACTCGACTATTCGTCCATGATGACCTTGAAAATTGAACCACTGCAACGTCTCTTGTGGATGGCCATTGTCTGGAAATGTGGCGCTTCATTTACCCTCTTTACACAACCACCACATAGCCAACGAAGCGGCTTAAGTCAAGTGCATTGTCGGTTACCAACGTCTCCAAACCCAAACCTGTAGAATAAAAACTAATATGTTAGAGTTCAATACAAGGAATCGACCATCTTATCATGGGGTGAATTAGAAAAGAAGTTAAATTTTTAGATTTTTATCGCAAATGCAGGTATTAAAATATCAAATGTTGTACAGGTAGTACTATTTTCGAATGAATTAAGTCTAGATGCAGGTGACGTCATACGCTAAGAATGCAACGTTATGCGTTATCTGTTCTCCTCCCTCTGCTCCCCACCAGTTACATTTCACCTTTCACGTTCCGTATGCGTCAATGTAATTGTAATATTATTGTGATCGCCAGTCAGGTGACGAAGACGGAAGAGGCAGGGTATCGTATTTCACCGGTATACTGTACACATTCGCGTTATCATTATATAAATTAACGTATCGTGATCGTAAAATACATTTTGTGCAGCTTTTAAAAAATTCACCGACAAGTTGGTAAGTGTTTTTATTTTTTTCAAATAAATGTATACTGCATTATTCCGAAGTAATGCGATAAAAGTATTATTATTTCCTTGGATTTAATTATAGTTTGACGAGTTTTTTATAAAAATCCAAGAGAAGAAGGGTAAAAATCATGGAACAATTTCGTTTTTCGGTTAATCAAAGGATCATCCAATACCAAAAAGAGCCACAGTGGTCCGAAATTCAATTATGTGCGGGGATAACCAGATTTTTTCATCAATTGCAAACTGGATAAGGAGGGCTTTTCGAGGCGTTAAGTCCATATCAGATGTTGTTTTCACTCCTAACCGCGAAAGGAAGGCGATCTATGCATCAGTAAATGGGGTGGGATTCAAAATTCAAAATTTCAAAAATTTTCGTTTGGGTTTCGAATTTATTATTATTTTTTTACCATTTAAATACATATTAAGTAGTGGTTTCTTCAAAAATCTAAATAAAATCCTTTGAGGGGAGGCTCAAAATTTGAAATTTTGAAAATTTACGAGTTGGGTATCGAATTCTAAATTTTTTCACTTTCTAAATCCATATTTAGTTCTGGTTTCTTAAAAAATCCATATAGGGCCCTAACAGGGGGAGGCTTAAAATTCGAAATTTTGAAAATTTATTAGTTTGGTATCGAATTCTACAATTTTTCACCTTCTAAATCCATACTTATTGGTAGGTTTCTTCAAAAAACCAAATGAGCCCTTATTAGTGGAGAGGCTCAAAATTCAAAATTTGAAAATTTATGAGTTGGGTATCGAATTCCAAATTTTTTCAATTTCTTAACTCATATTTGGTACTGTTTTCTCCAAAATCCCAAAAATAACACAAATAGGGGGCTCAAAATTCAAAATTTTGAAAATTTACGTGTTAAATATCGAATTCTACATTTTTCACATTTTATATTCATATTTTGTAATGTTTTATTTCAAAACCCAAACGGCCCTTTGATGGGGAGGGAGGGGAGGGGGAGCTCAAATTTTTAAGTTTTGAAAATTTACGTGTTGGGTATCGAATTCTACATTTTTTACGTTTTATATTCACATTTGGTAATGTTTTATTCCAAAGCCCAAATGACACCTTAATAGGGAAGGGGGGGCTTCGAAATTCGAAATTTGAAATTTTGCGTGTTGGTAATTGAATTCTACAATTTTTCATCTTCTAAATTCATACTTATTTGTAGGTTTCTTCAAAAACCCAAATGAGCTCCTATTAGTGGGGAGGCTCAAAATTCAAAATTAAAAAATTTACAAGTTGGGCATCGAATTCTACATTTTTTCAATTTCTAAACTCATATCTGGTAGTATTTTCTCCAAAAATCCAAAAATAGCACAAATAGGGGGGGGGCTCAAAATTCAAAATTTTGAATATTCAAGTGTTGGGTGTTGAATTCTATATTTTTTCACTTCTTAAATCCATACTTAGTCCTGTTTTCTTCAAAAACCTGCATAAGACTTCTGTGTGTGGGGGGGGGGGGCAAAATTCAAAATTTTGAAAATTTACATGTTGGGTACCGAATTTTATTTCTTCAAAAATCCAAATTAGGGCCGGGTTGAAGAAGATCAAAATTCAAAATTTTGAAAATTCAAGTGTTGGGTATTGAATTTTATATTTATTCGCCTTTTGAATTTGTATTTGGTACTGTTTTCTTCAAAAACTTGCATGGGGCCATAGTAAGAAGAGAGAAGGGGGCGGGGAATCAAAACTCAAAATTTTGAAGATTTACCTGTTGGTGTAGAATTTTTTATTTTTTTCACTTTTTAAATCCATACCTATTTGATAATGTTTTAAATGGTAGAAAAGAGGGACTCAAAATTTGAAATTTTAAAAATTTACGTGTTGGGTCTCGTATTCTACAGTTTTTCACCTTCTACATCCATATTTGGCGGTGGTTTGTTCAAAAACCATAATGAGCCTCTAGTAGGCGAGAGGCTTAAAATTCAAAATTTGAAAATTTACAAGTTGGGTATCGAATTATACATTTTTTCACTTTCTAACCTCAAGTAAAATGGATGTAGGGTATCAATCTTATATGATTAAACGCAATATTTCAATTTTATAAAACTCATGTACGCTTGATAGAGGCCACAGATGTGCCTTTTTAGGGTTTCAAGTTTTCAGACCTATTAAACCACTTACAGGCCAGAAATGTGTTTTTCTGGCTAGGTTTTTTTTATGTTTTGATTTTCTTCCTCGCACAACTCCCCTCTAAATTGAACTAGAAAGTTGAAATTTGGTGTATATATTTTGTAGGGATCCTAGATATACATATATGCCTTTTGGAGTCTCGAGTTTTCAGCCTTATTGCGTCCCTTCGCTGCCCCGAAAATGTAATATTTTAGTTGGTTTTTCTTATTTTTTGAGCTTGTTCTTCGCGTAACTCCCCTCTAAATTCAACTACGAAGTTAAAATTTTGAATATAGATTTAGCATATGACCCTAAAATCAGCCAGGATATGCATTGCGCTATTATCGATTTTAGCCCCTCTGTATCGCCTGGCCAAAATTTAGACATCGGTGAAAATGGTATGTGGAATATTTTCACACTACCTACAGTTGACAATTTGTGCCACTTTGAGAGAACTTCGTATCAAAGTTCGATTTCACTATCTAACCCGAGGAGAGCCAAAAATATACTTAAACGAAGTTTTTGTTTACTTTTTAACCTGAAAGTGAATAGAAAGAACAACACACGTGTAGTTGCATGGTTTATATAACCAATATACACGTCACTGTAGAATTATATTGGTATAAATATTACGATAATCAACTCGTGAATACACGAAGTCATATTTTTATCTTGTTTAAAAATTATCATGGTAAACTAAACGTTAAACTATCTTTAAATACATTAATTTTTCTGCAAGTGGTTCAGTAACATTGTGATTGTAGACGAGTTTGTTGTGAATTTACTTAATGTACCAACATTCTTAAGCACTTGAAGAAAATCTGAGTAAAAGGTAAGTATCTACTTACATAGGCATATAATATAGGTAAAAACATTTTTATAAATTTTAAACATAGCTATTTCAAGTAGAAATTTAAAAAAGCCTCTTTCATAATATAACATCAGTGACTCTTGATAGTATCGTTGAAATGAAAATGTATCAGTTTCAAGCTGAAGGTCTTGAAATTTTTACCACGTCCACTTCCTTACTTCCTCTGTTCAATGCATATTTTCGTAGTGAAAAATCAAAACGCCCAGAAAAATTTTAATGAACCCCTGCTCTAATTTTTTTTTTTTATAGTTTAAATTTGCAACTATGTTAGAAGTTTAACATCTTATTAGGCTCATTATGTACTCTATGATAAGACAAATAACGTACACGAGTTTTCGATTTATTTTCGTACACGATGAACTTTCGTAATATTAGGCAGATATTGTTTATCATACCTGAGAGTACATATTTAAACAAGATGGTCTTGTATATTTATTTTTCATGCCATATACCAATCGACGACTGGTAGTCGTTTATTTCAGTACGCCCCTCATCTCAGGTTTATAGCATTTCATTTGGGTGTGCAGTATTGGAAAATACATATAAAAGGTTCTACGATGATTTTTCTTAAATCAGCAGTAAGTGTTCATCCTGTGAGCTTTTTTAAAAACCAAAAAAATGAGCTGCCAAAATTTCGTTACTATCCGTCTTATTCGAAAAAGTGCAGTTTCAAAATTTTAACCCTGCACAATGAAGGGGTGGGCCCCTAAAAAGGTGATATGGGGGACACGGTCCGAACCAAAAAAACTCGACGGATCTGGGTTGAGGTACTTCTCCCGATATCGAC
>FIZR01020422.1:0-11438 GCA_900060175.1 Ferrisia virgata | reverse complement strand
TTTTTGCATATTCGAAATAATGCTCTTTTCCGTTTATTCCATTTTCGCAGCTTAGAACTGACAACTGACGATGTGAAACAGCAGTAGCGCGCAAATTATACTTAGCTACACAGTACAGCAGCTACCTAGTACCTACATAGCACGTACATCGCATCGGATGAAAGTTTTTCTCATAATAACGATTCGGTTACCATGGTTACAGCTACAATTTAATCTTGTCGTTCCGTTCCGTTCGTTCTACCGACCGCCTACACAACTTTTCAAGTTCATCTCGACCCTGACAAGCCTGGCTTTTGGTATAAGTATGCGATTTTCAAATCGACAAATACTTACGTAAATAAGTACATGTGCGTGTGCACATCGTGCGCGCGCGTAAAACAAAATCATAACGTATAATTTTCCCGGACAGCTTTCTACGTAGGTATAGGCAATAGGTATCCGCACGCATATATGTACGAGTGTTTGTATTTTGGTTGGTTCTTGGTTGGTTGTTTTTGCAAATACATACAAAAGCTCCTTATACTAAGATCTCTAGTCCTGTACGTCTACACGTCTACCCGCTATCTAGCCTACCTGAGTAGCTAGGTATCGTATCGCAGTCTCCGTGCGATATGTCTTGATTATTTTGTACCACTGTACCGAAAGTGGATGGCTGGATACCTGCACAGTGTACCGGCTAGCAACGACATAGATTTCCTGAAATGACTGCTTTAAGATTTGTTGATTATGGGCCGCGTAAAATGAATCAGAATAGTTACCAATTATCTATCAGGTACCACGAATCTACATTGCGCGAAAACATTTCCAGATTAGGTACGACTCTTTCTGGTTGTAAAAATTCAGTTTCTTATATCGAATTGGGGAAAAATGTAAAATCGCTCATTCCTTGATTCGCAACTTGCAATTATTAAAATGTCAACTGCAACTCGATGGCGAGGGGAAGAAAAGGGAAAACCGTCCCCTCCATAACACTTGCAGGCTACGCGACCCTGGTCATGACGTAGAGACGATGGCAAGCTATGTAGTTTGAAATAGCTAAAGCGCTGAAAGCTGAAAGAAATTTAAGAAAATCAAAAGATGGCGATCGAGCATTTTTATATATTTTCAGCCATGGCTGTAACCGAGTAAAACAAACTAATACGAGTTCGTATTACGCTTTTACTGTAAGTTAATGTGCAAATGTACCGACATGGCGTAGAGGTTAAACCGCGGCTTACTAAATGAGAGGTCGTACATTCGAATGCCACTATGGGCAAAACGTACGTCTACGTACCTACAATGCATTGCGTGCATTTTACAACTATTGCACGCTTACGTTCCAAGTACTACCAGTTAAAAACAGAGATAATTAGACAGAACGCCGTCTATTATCCGAATCAAAAAGCTTATAACTGGTTGGAGGGTGCCGACTCGTGGCCCATAGCTGAACTCAGGATTGTAAAAACCCGGCTAGCGATGCGGGGTGAGTTACCTGTAGATGGCGTAGAAAGCAACGGAAAGCTACTACGTGAAAGCTCAATGAAAAGACCTCTTTAGAAACCATCCTAATTCTATAGGTATAAAGAACTCAGAACTCATTCGTGTTGGACTTACTCACTTGCGTGTACCAAAGGATGGCAGACGGTCGATTTCAGGTGACTTGAGACCTATTTGATTTGAATGTGCAAGGCTGTTGAAAAAAACATCGAGTCTTAAACTATATCAGAGGTATAATTTTTGTGCAAATCGCCTTCGAATATGTACATCTCAACTTCAACGACATTTTGAGCCTAGATACATGGTACTGTTACAAGCTAGAGCTACCTCCTCGCTGGTTCACCCTAAATAATTCTACACTCCATGTCTATATGTCTATACGTACCTAACCTACTTACCTGTCTTCTATGTATTACGAGTATGTAATATGCACGAGCATTAGTAATGGCTAATTTATGTGAACGTAGAATATTTATGGCCGTCGAGGATTTCCTCGTAGGTATACTAATGAGATGAAAACAAGCTGTAGATATTTAAGTACGTATCTAACTGAAATTATTTACTTTTGCAGATGCGTAAATATCACGGATATCGGAGTAGGATATTTATCAACGATGCCCTGTTTACAAATTCTATTCCTCAGATGGTGTTCTCAAATACGTGACAGTGGTGTTCAGCACTTGAGTACAATGCGTAGCTTGGAGATTTTATCATTAGCTGGTAAATTTCGTTCTTCTAATTATTCCGCTCATTCTAAGGTTTAGAAAGATTGTGGTGCAGGTATTATGTACCTATAGTAAGTAGACATAAGCTTTTAAGGTTTTAATCCGATAAAAATTCAACAGAGGGAGGGATTTCGCATTAGATATCTGTATGGTATTTGGAATATCTAGGTGCAGTATACAGTAAGTACCTGCGCGCTTCAATAATGTCCAACTGCTCTGAAATTCGTGAATGTTCTGCACTAAAATTTCAAGTTACACACTTTTAAGAAAAATATTCGTATAAAAGTTGTGTACGAGTAGAACATCGAAAAACAAAATATTCTTCACTTTCTACCTTTTTCTCCTGAGAAGTGATTGAAGGGAAAGGAGGAGATAGGGAAGGTGGATAACGATATTTCGAAAAATTTCCTACTAACAAATAATCTTCAAACGTCCAACATGTACGAGACTTGGAATGTACTTACTGTTCTAGATTTATGAGCATGTTCAATTGTTGGACTCAAATTTAGCCCCAGAAAGGAATTTCAAAATACAAAGTTTTGCAAAATATACGAGCAGAGTAGGTATCGCTTTTAACGTACGACCGAGAGTGAAATTGTTTTTAAAGTCGAGTTCGGCACTGATGAAAACTCCAGCCAAATAAAACTCAATCGATTCTTGGCTCGTTGGAAACTCACATAGTAGGTTTAATTTAACGTTTTTTTTTTTTTGCCATACGTAGACCATATCTCCGCCCCACGCTCGCCAATAAAAAATATGAAAAAAAGGAAGTATTTGTCATTTAATTTAATACTTTAAGTACAACGTTAGTTTGGTTTAATTATTTTTCGAACTTTTTGCCATGCCATCGCCGACCCAGTCCCAGAAAAAGTCACAAATTTTTAAACATCTTCTTCCCCCTTGAGAAATACTGCGGGTCTTCTTGTACTTTTTTTATGTCGTGTATTACTAGAAGTAATATGGGAAAGAACCGCGTTCTTCATTTCAAAGTAAATTTGACGAATTTTTGAAAATTATTCGCGTCAATGAGAAATGAAAAAAAGAATTGTGTTTTTCTACCTATCCAAGCTCCCCTTGTAACCTCCTCGGCAAAAAAACACAAAAAAAAAGTTTGTCAAATTTTATTGACAAAGAACCAAAATCTGAATCTCTCAACCAAAAAAAAAAGGGGGTGATTCAAGGGACGAAGAGCATTACTACACGTGCCGTAAAATTTGGTCAGGTTTGTGCTATTTTAAAATACGAGTAGGTATTTAGTACAAAATTAATCCAATAACTAAAATTATTGTACAAGAACTGATCTCGATAGATTCAAGTTTAATTATTTTTTATGAAGTACAATTAAACTGTCATACCGAGGTAATTAATTATTGAATTTACGTTCTTATTCGTGATTTACCAGTTACCTACGCCAGTTTTTTTTTTTTTCTGTTCAAAGGTTGCCCTTTACTTACGATGGGTAGTTTATGCAGTCTCACTCAAATGAAGAATTTACGCGAATTAGAATTAACTAATTGTCCAGCGACGACGCCAGAGTTATTCCAATATTTAAAAGAGCAATTACCGCGTTGTGTGATCATCGAATGAAAATGTAAAAAGACTAACAACAAAAACATCGACACTGTCTCGCATTTAATGCTATACGTATACAAATTTATTCGTAATGGAAGGATATCGACAGCCATTTCCGTGGCTCAAGATTCGTTTACGTTGGTTAGCATTCTCAACTGTATCTAGTTGACGTGCTGTAAGTGTACATGTACACACTGCACAGTACACAACTACACACATTATTGTAGAAATCTGATTCATATGTATAGGTACCTATTTTTCTCATTTTAACGTTCTATCATGTTGATTTTTTTGTTTTTGTTTGTTTGTTTGTTTGTTTGTTTTTTTTTTTTTTGTTCTTTTCTTTTCTTTTTTCTTTTCATTTTGCGTGCATAAATTGTCCCCATTTAGGCCGATACCTATTACCTACCTATTGCTGATGTTTCAATTACAAAACGAGCATACGTGTTATGGCAGGTGGTACTAGTGGTCAACGAGTAGGTACTATAGGTAGTAGGTAGCTAGGCATCAGATTCCCGAATAGGTCTCCGAAAAATAATTTCGTTCGTGGTGAAGTTGATTGTTGGAGAGAACCAAGTTTAAAATTACACTTTCTTGGATTTCGATTCGATACAGATCCACGTAGTAAAATCGAATTACGTGAACTTAAAAATAGTGAGATGTTTGTTGTAGGTATTTTAGATTTATTTTTTTGTACATACTTAAGTACATAGGTGTATGAATTTGTTTTTCAGTTTCGAGTACTGTAGGCTGCACGGTGTGTATTTGCGTTGATGCAGATACCTGTTGGTACTGTTGTGATTTTATTTTAATGTCGATGATTCGATGATACGAAGATACGAAGTTGTTACGTTACCTTCACATACGTCTACGTACTGCGTTACATACCCGGTATAAGTTTACTTAACATTATCTTCATATATTGTACTTATAGACGTGCGAAAGTTCGAATCATTTATGGCAATTTTTCGTATACCGACCCGGGCATCATGCCTTCACCTATAGCTTAGTTTGGAGAATTGGTTCGTATTTCAACTCGTACCTCAGGATTGATAATTTTTTCTAGTTATTTCGTGAAATAAGCGTACGAAGGTGTCACGTTCTCACGTACCTATCCTTTACCACTCCAATTACAAAATGTGACATCAAGTTTTAAGGACGTACACTGTTTATCTTAGGGCAGGTAGAGATACTGAACTTTGATATGTGTTGTTTCTTGCTAATAACCATAACCAATAAACGAAAAAAGAAAGTAAAACGGTACCTGTTAAATTTTGTAGTTCTTCTCCACTGTCGAAACATTTATGTATTTTAAGATATGCAGAGGGTATTGCCTTCAGGCAAGAGCGATGAATTGCGACGATGCATTTGTTATTTTCTTCTGAAAACCAGTCCAAATATTTAGTTTTTCTAAAAAGATAAAAGTATATTTATACGATGAAAATAAAACCACGTTGTTATTAAATTTTCTTTCTTTTTTCTTGATGTAAATAAATATTGGTAATTGGTATGTAAGTAAATTGTAAGTAGTGTTCGAAACGAATAAGATCCATATCTATACTATTAAGACATGATTGGACATGAATAACAAAAAATCCAGCTCGCGTCTTTGTGCATATTTTTTTCATTTAATAAATACACGTAAGATAGAGAGAAAAACTTTTCCGTTTGAGGGGTACTTTAATTCTTATCGCATTTTTGAGAATGCCATCTGCCTGTTAATCTATATGGGTCTAAGGTCTAGGTACTATATCCATCAGCCATCCTCAATTCATTACGAGCCAAATTGAAAATTTGTGTAAATAATTAGGTTGTATACTTATACGTACTAAGTATGTACGTTTTAAGTGTTTCAATTTTAGTGATTGTCAATGTTTTCAAATGTTACCTTTTAAGAATTCTTCCATTTCGTACTTTTGAATTTGAATAGTTCTAAAGAAACGTTCGAATCATTCGCCTTAAGACAATAACTGGGCGGACACCTCAAATTTCATTGGGCGCATAACTGGGCGAATAATTACTGGCAAAATTTTACCGAATGAACGCAAGCCACAACTGACAACATGTGGCATAACATGCTGAATTATAGTATCCGTAATTTTTCTTCAAGAGTAAAATTCCAGTTATATTTCTCCCTTTACTGTTGGCTTATAAAAAAAAAACTTCCTTCTGCTCCTCAGCAGATGATTAAGAGTACAAATAGGTAGATTATAAGTACCTACATACTTAGTTGTATGTTTTCTTATACTAAGTAAGTAGGTATAAAATTCAACTTTCTACATTTTCTTCTTCTCGTAAGACTGATTTTTATTCTGTTTGAAGCCTCATCTGTGTTAATTACATATAATAATTTGAAAAATTGGATTAGTTCTAGACTGGTTTTGAATTTTATCGTTTAAATTTTATACTTTTGAGTATGGTGTTAAGTGCTTCTTTTCACAATAACTGGAATGAAAAAAGTAAAATCTGCGATTTGAATTTTAATTATAGGCACCTTACTTCACATAATGTTCAGTTATTATTCAAGTGTACCTACATACATATACATGTCGTAATCTTAAATGTAATTTTCTACTAACAAAAAAAATCACGATTGTAGTTTTTTATTTAATCTGAGTAAATCTTATCTGTTTTGCCCCCTTCGTATCAGCCCATTGTCACTACGCGTCATCTACGGCATCGTCATCATTTATGGCAGGATTGATAGACTGCAGATTTGTCATTCGCTTATTTCTACGAATTGAAAGATATCCGGTTTGAAAGAGCTGGTAGACTACCCTGGCTACTGGCAATTCAATTTTATACCCACTTAATTGATAAAATGTATTGAAATAATCAAAATATGTCTGGAAATAAAATTGTCTTTTGACGACATTCAAGTCATTTTGAAAATTCTTCTCACTCAAGTACTTTAAAGAAAGAGGTTCAAGAATTGAAATTTGTCTTCACTTATCAGTAATTATGTCCAAAATTATCCACTGTCGAAAAAACGAATAACATATATTCATTTTTTTAGAAAAACACTCAAACCGCCTTTTTTTTATCATGAATTTGGAGCCACACCTCTCGAACAAATCTTTTGTTCAGGTAAGGTCGATTCAAATACGTGTATAAGATATGGATCCCGAGAGCATGCAACTTACTCCATATGAATTTTTTGGTGGCATGGTGGCTGATACATACCTCAAAATTCTCTCTTTTGGCTATCCTAATGGGAGATAGCGATTGATTCTGGACTTTGAAAACTTCTTCTTTCCGGCTAAACATACTAAATTTCCTAATTCAATAGTTGATACCGGTTTACCGGCAAGGTTGTTGAAACAATTTCATGAATGTACTTTGGTCACTTCAACATCGCAATTTTTGAAATTGTCGTAGGAGGAATGATTGGATTAAAACTTTTCTAATAACTAAAAATATTTGCGATTTTGTAGCCTACAATTTTTGTCTGCGTGATTTTTAATACAGATGATGAATGAAAATATGGTAGGAGAGGAGAGCGAGGAGGAATCTGGAGGGTAGGTGTAGGTGGACCTAACACGGAGGAAGTGGTTTGAAAAAGAGGAATTCAGGCGGAATTTTGTCCGAATACGATACATATATTGATATATTCAATCATTCAGTTATGTAACGGTACAAGCAAGCTCAATTTTGGATATGGTACTATCTTTGTGAGACCCAGTTTGACCATGCGAGATCTGAAAACGGGTCACGTATCCAGTATGATCTAGGCAAACTTTTGTCCGGGCCTCACTTCGTACCTGGAAAACATACGCTTACATAAATTACTTTACATTTCTCACCGCAGGAACTTTCCAATCGCGCAGTTTGTACATAAATTAAGCCTAAATGATGTTCTCAATGTTACTAGACTCGGTACATTTTCAGTCAAATTTATAGTAGGGTAAGCCACATGACCTACTAATATTTATTTTCATTTTATGCAAATATTCGTAGTGCTGGGTCTTCTCGAACTGTCTATAACATTTAGCGGGTCTCGCAAGGACAGCACGATCTACATATATATATTTTATACATAATATAGACATACGCATCGTTCTGTGATTACATTTTCACTTCTACTTACAAAAGTTATCCTCGATGTCAGGGAACGGAGGACAACTGACACAATAAGATTTGTCTCACAAATCAAAATGAACCTAGCAAAAACGATTGACATCAATTCCAATGGATTAGCCGCTACTTTACCACATTTATTTGAATAAATGTACCAAGTGAGATTCGTCAAAAAATCAATATAAATGAAGTCTCTCAAAGCTCAGAAATAACTAGGTATGTACGCAAATAACACATATATATACTACAATTAAAATCTAATTCGGTTCTCCTAGCAGGTAACCGGCAAGACTCAGATGGAAAAAAAATTTCCGGGTTACTTGAAGACTATTATTCATAACTTCATTTTATTCCATTATAATTATCGCTCTTCAAGTTCTTGTAAATATTAATATTCACGAGGACTCTTTATATTTACCCCTCAAATAATTTATTAGCTTCACTTCTAACTCTCCATTGCTTTTATCAAATTTGAACACAAGGACTCTGAAATCCTCATGATATAAGTATTTGGTAGGTCGAAAACTTTTGAAAATTACTGATGCATGGGCTGTATCAAACTTTGGTCTCATTCAACCCTCGTAATTTTTACAGAAGTGTAGAATTTCCCTGCATTAGGCAGCATACATCGAAAATTTGCAAGATTAGTGTTATATCAGGTTGTCTATCAGTTTAACTCAAAGTGTATTATAACAGTGATAATGACGTTGATTCGAGTTATGAATACGATCGTCATAGTAATTCACCAGTCTTCACGATCCCTTAAATCACGGCTTTCAGTCGTAGGTAATATAGTTTGAATTGTGTTATGAATATAATAAAAGTGTATAAATATTTTTAAATGTAATATCAAATACATTTTATTTTCTATTTCACTACAAAGTGACAACTGACAATTATTGAAGTATAGCATAGCTTATTGGAAAATACTAAGGGTCCAGGGTCCAGTATTTGATAATAAAAATGAATTCGGTTGCATAACTTTTAAGCTGTACTTTTTTTTAAAAATTACTGATTACATTTGCTTATTAATGCATGAAGTTTTCCAATTTCATCATTTTCGAAAAGTCATTCGTAGTCACAGCCAATTTTATCGCATACGTACTTCGAATCCTCTCACATTCCATCCCACCACGATAACACTCCCAAGCCTGGTTCATTTATGCTACCCTGTAGATCAGCAAATTCATAATTAAAACGCTTTCCCTTGCTACTGCGAGAGTAACATTTATGATAAAGACTAAGAAATCCTCACAATTAGTAAGTATGGAGTCTTGTTTTCCGGGACGGATTTCACTTCGTTCGTTTTTACTTCAGGTGATGTTTCCATAAACAGTTCATTCATGATTCGGAACTTGATTTTTTCTCCTAAACAAATCAAAATCATGAAATGAATTGCATAAATTTAAATACTTTGCTCAACTACCAATTGTTTTACCTACGTCCATGTATAAGTTGTGTTTTTGGCCTTGATTTTCATATTCCCATATCCAAGCTTGTTCTTCCTCATCGAACTTGGACGGATGTTGCAGACATGATGCAGGTATTTGTATATCGTCGAAAAATCCCAAGGTTACTGTAAACAATATGAATAAGATACAAACCGCAATAGACTTAATTGAAGAAAAATAAGAAAAGCAAATTATGTACTTTGAATGCCTTGCTGAGTGCAGCCTTTAATTTTTCCAACGACTATCTCACTCATAAAAGGTCTAAATACCACGAATCTGTACTTGATTTTCGTATGATGAGCACCTTCGCCGGGAAATATATATGATTCATTAATTTCGAGAAAATCAAATAATGCTATACAGAGTCCAACGTTAGGAACAACCTTAAAATAAATTTCATGATTAACGGTTTTATAATGAAACCTTTTAATAAACAGAGGACATTACTTTATTGGATAATTTCTTATTTAATGCATCTGTTAGGGACGATTCCAGCGAATCCGCGAACAAAGATGGTTTGATTTTCACTACGTCTTCAAACTCCACTAAAACGAACATATTTTATAATTTTCAATAAAAACGTACTTCGTTATGAGAACGATATACCGAAAGGAAATGATTTTTTTTTCAGTTTACTTCAATTTTATTTCAATAATAGTCACAAAAAAATAAATTGATCTGATTGATAGCTTGCGAGTTTGGGTTTGCTACTTGTAGTGCCCTACAGTGCCTAGCTTTGCCATTTGCTTGATTGCATTGAAGTAAATGATAAGCCAACATATGATAAGCGAAGGTTCCATTTTATATGTATATAACAAGCATACCTGGATGTATACGGATGTGTACATGTATACTAAAGCCCAAAGATATCTGCACTAAACTGGACACTGGAGACGTTCATTTTGCGTTTCGGGTAGCTTCGAGTTTGGTCATTCTTGTTCAGTCATGTTCCGTTCATTTGTTTCATTTAAAAATTCAAAAACGAAAGGTCGTTCATGAAAAGGAACGCTGCATTCAGGTACAGGTATACGTCACCGCCGTAAATTTGGAATTTTTTGCGCCGCCTTCGCCGAAAAATTTAATTGGCTCAGCCGATCGTCTTTTCCTTCAAATTTGAACCATAATATACATACGCCTGGATTGCCTGCATAATTTTTAGCATATTTTGAGTTTATTCTTTAGTTGATATTTGATAGTCTTGTCTGAGAGCTTTTCTTTCTTACTAAATTTCGTACCTTGAGACTCAAGACAAATTTAAATCGAGTTTGAAATTGACAATTTTTTGATAAAAAAATTTGGCATCACTAAATTTTTGTGTATGTTTGTATTGAAAATCAACGGGGAAAGCCTGCTGAGCCACCACCAATGTTGTTCTATCAAATGAATTTTCACACTCTAAACATTGAAATTAAACTGTTGCTGATTTGTTCAATCCTTAGTGAAATACAATCTGATTTTTTATTCTTTTTCTTTGATGTGATCTTAAGCAGTGATATTAGCTTGATTTACATCTAGTTGTGTTTGTTACTTTTACATGATAAGCTTTGAAATTGATGGTTTGTTTCACTTAAATTAAAACGCAATGTCGCTTTTTCTTTCTAGTTCTTAATGCAATTCTGAAGTCCGATATCAACTCATCATCTTTTTCATTTCTCAATGTTGTTAGTGGATGATAAATGCATTATTCATTTTTCCAACGCATTAATCACATACAAATAAAAAGTCAGCAAATAATCACAATTGCTTAATTCAATAAAATGTAGACTACACCATAAACATGAAATATACCACATAGATAATAATTGTGACCTGTCACAAGAAAACCAACCTAGTGTTCAAAACGCAAATTTTTCAGGAGAGCACTTCGAAGTTGTGAACTGTAGTATTGACCAATCATGTTTGATGAAACTTGAGGTTTATTGGGGTATGAATAGAGGGCGCGAAGGCGAAATAAAACCAACACTGTTTGATTTTTTTTCCAAACCAGGGTTGCCAAAGTGGACAATACAAAAATTACCAAAAAAATGATTTTTTTTCAGGTTTGAATTTTTCCGCGAAAAAACCCGGTAAATTTGAGTAGGCAGTAGGATGTGTCATGATACATTTCATGCCTGAAATATTTTCCGGGGCCCTTTGT
>FIZR01020418.1:0-20512 GCA_900060175.1 Ferrisia virgata | reverse complement strand
GGGGGGGGGGGGGTGAAGGAGCAAAATGCGAACGAGAGGTTCGAATGAAAAATAAACGCCGGATTCGTATTCAGCGTGTCTCAATCAGTCGAAAAGCACTATTTTCCCAATTTTCTAACTCACTTTCAACATGAGAAAAAATTGCAATTTTTTTCAGAAAAATCAATTTTAAGTACAGCAGCTACTTTCATATTACTACCAAACAACAACTTATTAGGACAGAGTTTTGAAATTTTGTACATTTAGTATATATGTAAAATCGTACGAAAGTCGCATCGAACTATCACGGGGCCCAGGAGCATCCCCTCCCAAAAATTTTAGACAGTACCTCTTGAATACGATAACGAAATCAAGTTCATTATTTGGCCTCAATCGATGCCTCATTTCGGAGATTTGTGACAGGTGTAAAAATTTGGTGGTAGCTCTGTATAAAAACTAAAACACGATATTAATTGAAGTTAAATAAAAATTTAACTTTACTATCGTGTTCAGGAGGCCGGGATGCTTAGCTCTTCCTGACCAAACCACCAAAATCTTCAGTTGGCCGAAGGAAAGGGTTGTACAACATATGCAGGCAGCCATAACTCGAAAAATTTTAAATTGGTTATATTTTTTCTATATTGGCCTCCCATTCTTGAGAAAATCTTTTAAATTCTTCAATTTTCTTCCATAAAACTTTTAGAATTACCCTTTTCAAAATTTCACAAATGAAAAAGGACAGTGGAGAATGCTATTCAAAGAAACTGAAGCTTTTTGAAAAATTTCCGGTTCCACCCTTACCACTGGGAGGAAATGGGCCCTAATTATAAAAAATATTCTCACCCATGCTGCGTTATCTATCGTAGCAACACATTTAATAAGAATGTATGAATTGTTGCATTTTCATACGCTGAAGGAGGAAAGAACGCATCGAATAATAGTTCATATTTTTATGATGAATTTTTTTATATTTATACGAGATGATAATGATTATTACAAAGGTAAGAAGGGATGAAAGGGAGAGGGGGAAGGTGAAATGTTGAAATGAAGTTTCGATGGTTTTATTGATATGTTGATGGGATTTTCCCGAGATATTTATCACAGTTAATGAACCCTTAACTATCCATCTTTTTTTGCGACATTTTATTTAATGGTCAACTTAAAGTCAAAGATATTTTTACTGCCTTTGTATTTATTGGACAAAAGAATGTGATTCTGGAATTCATTCGATAACTTCTTATTCTTTGTCGATTGGTATGAAAAACGAATAATTTTTTAGATTCTTTCTCTCCTCGCCGTTCCCCACCTACCCACATTTCGGACATTAACAAATTTTTAAACGATTTCAGTCTTCGAAGAAAAATCTGATTGTTTGATTGAGACCTCAAAAAGGGATTCTGCAAAAATACAGATATTTCCCCCTTCGTGGGTTGCAGATAGATATACCGCAATAACCTGATTTCCTCATGACCCACAAAATTTATTTTTCAAATGCAAAAATCACCCCCTCCCCGCTCTACATACGTCATAATAACAAAAAAAAAACATTATTTATCGTCAGAAGAAAGATTCAATTTTAATGCAAGTTCGGAGGGAAGTTTTGAAATTCATGCAAATGTATGGTAGGGGCAAATGTGCACTCAAAAGCGCACTTACAGAAATTTTTTAGGAATTTTTCAACTCATATGAGGAAAATGGTTCTCAAAAGAAAATTTTAAATCATCATAGCTTCACTTGGTTACTGCTTAGATAGAATAAATACAAAACTCCATCTGGAGATCACTGAACCTGAACTCTAAGAGTATCTCTTGAGGGACTGTTCATATTCCCTCCTATACGATTATGACGTCAGAATATTTATCCGAGTCAGACTGTTAAGATCATTTTTTATCAGGCCAGTTATCATTCCGGTCATTTAACAACCCCCCCCCCCAACTAAAAATCATTTGGAAAATGGATTTAGATTGGCACCGGATTTGATATTTTTGAATAGAAATGACCTTAGGTCAAAATTCAGTTATGCCCGAATTTGGGTGAGGGAGTACTAAAATGCTACAAACAAAAAAATTTGTGCTTTTAAAGCCAATTTGTAGAAAATCAAAATTTGTACGACTTATCCAAAAATCAGTCCCTTAGGTCAATTAGGAGAGAAGATATGGAGGGTTTTCACTTTTTTGACCTTGAAAAACTGTTGCCTCACCCATATCTCTCCTCCAAATTGAGGGAAGGGGTACACATTTGGCATATACATATGGTAAGGTCGTAGGGGTCTTAGACGTTCCTTTTGACGGTTTCGACTTTTCAGCCCCATTGCACTTCTTCACAGCTCCGAAAAAGTGGTTTTTTGGTAGGTTTTTCTCATTCACATGGATATGTCTTGGAGCTGAGCGTCATTTTATGAAAACTTGACGTTTTTCAATGTTTTTGATATGACTTTTTTGATGTAACATTTTTGATTTTTGATTTGAAGTTTTTGATCAAAAACTCTCGATGAAAAATTATTACGAATGATTTTGCACTTTACGTTGAAATATTATCACGAATATTGGATTTGTTTAAATAAAAAATAAAATAATTAAAAACGTTGAAATAAAAATAATAAAAAAATTAGAAAATAAAAAAAACTGAAAAATTAAAAAATATTAAATATTAAAAAATTAGAGAAATTAAAAAGTACAAAAAAATTGAAAATAGGAAAGAATTAAATTTTTTTTTTAAATATAACAAAAAAATTGAACAAAAAAATTAAAATTTAAAAAAATAGAGAAAAAAATGTTAAAAATTAAAAAATAAAAAAGTACAGTTTTTCTTCTTTTCTGACATGGATATGTCTTGGGGCTGGGAGTCGTTTTCTCAAGACGTGGCCTTTTTGATTTTTGATTTGAAGTTTTTAATCAAAAACTAGCGATGAAAGATGATTATGAATGATTTTGCACTTCATGTTGAAATGTTAACATATATATTGGATAAGTTCGACTGAACAAATAAAAAATTAAAAAAAAAATAGAAAAGTTAAAAAACTTGAAAAATGAAAAACGTTGAAATAAAAATAGTAAAAAAATCAAAACATGAAAAAATTGTAAAATAAAAAAAATATAAAAATGAAAAAATTACGAAAATTGAAAAATAAGAAAAATTAAAAGCAGAAAAAATTAAAAGTGAAAAAGATTAAAAAACAAGGGAAATTAAAAGATGAAAATAAATTGAAAACGGAAAATAATTGAAAAAAAAGTTTAAGAATTTAAAAAATTGAACAAAAAAAATTAAAAAATTAAAAAAATTGAAAAAATCACAATTTTTTTTGGTATTTGACATAGATATGTCTTCGGGCCACGAGTCGTTTTCTCAAGACGAAACGTTTTTGATGTTACACATTTTTGATACTACGTTTTTAATGTGACGTTTTTGATTTTTGATTTGAAGGTTTTAATCAAAAACTCGCAATGAAAGATAATTATGAATGATTTTTGCATTGTATGTTAAAATGTTCACATGTATCCATGATGTAGAACAGGCATCCAATTTTTTTTTTGAATTTTGTCCCCGCATATCTCCTGTTGTCCAACATAATTGAACGGGTTAAAATTGGATATGTTTATTTAGTAGTTATCCTAAATGTGCCTTTTCTGAGATTCAGATATCCACCCGAATATCTACTTGTACCCCTACCACTTCTTCAGAAAAAAATCCCACAGAGCATTTTTTTTTTTCTAATCTACGAGTGATTCGGTTAAAAATGGTATCATTGTAATGTACCTAACGTAAACGAAAAAGTGCAAAACTAGATGGGTAAAAATACAAAAAAATAGGAAAAAATTCCCAACACAGGATTCAATTATTATTACTTTGTCATTTGGTCAGCGTATTTTATTTAAAATATGTAAGTACCTATTTAAAAATTATTCTTTTTTTCAGAATGTTATTAATTCGCAAAATCTTTCGAGTGATCTTTTGGGGATTCGTAATTTGGTATGCGTACAATTATTTTTCCTTCGAAGATACACATACCTTACATAACTCAGAATAAATAGCTTACTTACTTTTAATTTTAATATATATATATATATTTTTTTTTTTTCTGATAAATATTATAATAAATTAAAAATAGGCAAATAGTTGGAAAATGCAGGACAGTAAATTTCGATTATGTCATATGTACTTATTTATTTGAAGTAAAATATTAACGAGTACCGCCTAGCTTTTCGGCTAACAAAACTAATCGTTAATTAAAATTTGTTAAATTAATTTTACTGTGTTTAAATACTTAGGATAAAATTATTCGTTAATTATTATCATTAAAATGCATATTATTAATATATGTTAAAAGAACTCGTTAATACATATATTTATTCAACTGTACGTACACGTTTTTTTTTTTTTTTTTTTTTTTTTTTTTTTATTTATATTACACGATTAAATAAAGAGTACTTCCTGGCAATGTAAATTGTATCTATACTACACGTTGAGTACACAGGCATTGACTTAATTACAGTAGATTTAAAGTAGAAAAAATATATATATATAAATAACAGAGCATGAAATTCACTTTGATTTCAATTAATTAAAACGTCATAGATGAAAAGGCCTGTAGCATTGAATGACAACTCAGTAAGTGTAGTATACGTACGAGTAGGTAATCTGTATAATACGAGCTGAGTAAAACGACACATGGGCATACTACGAGCGACGTACTTGTATGTAAGGTACACGGTACACGATTAATTCGAATAACTTTTACGTATCCTATACGTTGCGTAAATAACTTACACGAACGAAGGTTGAAAATTGTATCGAGAATTATTTTCAATACGAGTTTTCCCGTCTATGCATACAGATAATTGATATTTTCAACATTGTAATCAAATAAAAAGTTTTTAAACGAATACGAAGCATTACTAATCGTTTTAACCGCAGGCTTTGATGGCTCAAACTCAAAGTACCACTACGCAGTACGCACTTCCCAATGTACAAGTAGAGGTACTTTACTTACCATACTTACTACCCATTACCTACTATGAACAGAAACACGTTCGCCAACAAATCGCAGCTTTTTAGTTTAGCTGGTGCCCTTATACTGTACTCTGGCATCGCGATACAAATTATAGATTTAGTTGACGTTAAGCATTTAAAATTTATTCATGTTTTACAACGGTTTAAGGCGCATGTCGAACAGCTTCGGGTTATAGTTCTGGTTTTTTTTTTTTTTTTTTTTTTTTTTTTTCACTTTTTTTTTTTATTTTTCTCCTTTTTTTTTTTTTTTTTTTTTTTTTTTTTCTTTACATCTTTCTCTTAATCTTCTCACTGTAAAAAAAAAAAAAAAAAAGAAAATGGTTCGATAAAGATTTTATTTTTTTATTTTTTTTGGAATATTAAAGTATTTGGCCCGAATCAAAGGTAAAGTACGTAATAAAGATGCTTACGTGTAGATTTGGAAGGAATAAAAGATAAGGTAACGGAGGCGAGGCGAGAGGTGTTTTATGATTGAAGGACCTTGTGATTCAATTGACCAAATTGTTATTATTTATTTATTTATTTTTTTGCATTCAAACTCGAGGGTAGACAATTAGATATGCTTACGTATTGTTATTTCCTTTTTTTGAACGATGAATTTTATGAAATTCGAATTATATTTCATCTCGATTATCGTATCGTGTCATTGTATTAAAATCTGAGCTAAAATTATAATCAGAGTTTATTTTTTGGAACAGTTGGTATGGGTGAAAAAAATACAACTAAATAATCAAAATTCGATTATTTCAAAGGAATCGAATCATAAAAGATGCTGGAGGGATTTGACTTTTTTATAAATGGTAAAGTAAAGCTTAAATGAAAAAAAAAATCAGCATGATTTTTATGAAATATTAACATTATATGGATTGAGCAATGCGTTTTCTTAATGCGTGGTAGGGGTAGAAAGCGATTTTAAAGTGCATATGTGTAATTCAGTCAATCAAAGGCCATATTTACAACCTTGCTAAATCTATACGTCAAATTCATACACAAAAAATAAACCATAACTCGTGTCCTCGCTTTGTAGTGTAGTAGAAAAACGTGAAAAAAGAGGTAAACTTGGACCCAATGGTTAGGGAGGGTTTTTTTTTAGCTCATGGTACTCGTGAAGGTGTTTGCGTTATTAAATATAACCAAAATCCTCAGAAATCCTGACATTCCATATCCCCTTTTTGAATGCTTTTCGTGAAGTTTTGGCTTCACCAAAATGCTCTGTGATGGATCACAGAGCATTAATGTTTTATGCTGATTACAAATATTCTATTTAACATATCAATACTTTTTTTTAAACTCCAAATTTTTGAGCCCAAAATATATTCCAAAGAAGCATGATCAGTTAAAAATGGAGAATTAGAACTTCGGTGGAATTTTTAAAATATCCGGTACAAGTTGTTCTCCAATGTTTGAAAAGTCACCCGTATAAATTTTGGATCTCTACTTATCAACTGGCCCTTTTTATAGTCCTCGATATGCGGCTATATTCATCATCTACCGAGCCCGAGCTTAACTAAATTATTTCATATGAAGGGTCAGTAGTGAAGTGGGGGGGGGGACAAAATGGTTAGCGGTGATTTTTCAGACATTGGGGATCGAATTGCATGGGATAGTATGAAAATCTTAGCCGGTGGTCTATTCATCATTCTCAACTGGTAATACTCTTTGGAAAATAACAATTTTTCAGAAAAGTTGGGGGTCTAAAAGAAGGGTCGATATATTCAGTAGAATATTTGTAATCAGTATCAAATTTCAATGCTTTTTAATACCTCACTTGCGACTTTACAAAAAAATCACTTTACAGCGAGAGGTAGAGGGCTTCACAAAAAGCATTTAAAAAAGGGAGATGGGATAGTAGGATTTTTGGGAATTAAGAATATGCTTAATGTCGCACCTTCACCAGTACAATGAGCCAAAAAAAACTTCCCTAAACATTTGGTCCGGGTAGATTGTTATTTCTACAGCGCTATTTCTAGGGCTGCTCGCAATAAGAAAACCTGACAATAAAAAAACTACATTTTCGGGGCTGTGCGAAGGTCCCGTAGGTCTGAAAAGTCGAACCCCTCAAAAATCACATCTATGGCGGCTATCAAGTCCATATACAAAATTTCAACTTCTTAGCTCAATACAGAGAAGAGATAGGGAAGGAACATCCTTTTTCAAAGTCAAAAAAGAAGAAACCCCCTCATATCTCCTCACCTAATTAACCAAGGAAACTGATTTTTGGATAAGTTATGCAACTTTGAATTTTCTAACGATTAGTTCAAAAAGAACAATTTTTGAAATTTTAGCCCCTCAGTACTCCCTCCGTGCCCCAATTTGTGCATAACTGAATTTTGATCCGAGGTCAACCTCACTTCAGAATATCACATCCGTCGCCAATTTAAATGTATTTATAAAATTTAATTGATTTTGGTCGGTATCGAGCTGAGCAAATGAGTTTTAGTTTTAAGGAATAATAAAAGTAAATATCTAACACTACCAAAAATGGTCGTAATGGTCTTCATGACCTCGTGTTGTATGGGTTTTATCCAGAAGTGAATTATTCTAATTTCTGATTTTGGCCTAAAGTTGCCTATCTAGTTGTCGTATGAAACATGTTTGTTTTGATAGGAAAAAATTTAAAATTTTGGAAGATTTCATGGAAGTAGATGTGCTCTTGTATTATCGGATTGGCGAGAAATTTCCCTGCGGAAAGATGGTTACAACACCAAACGGATTTCGTTGATAAGAAAAGAAGGCTTCGACGTTTTAAGAATTTTGGCCATCACAAATCTGTGATAAAGGTACCAATAATATTCTAAAAAATTTCAATTATCTGGCACTTACTGAAAACTGAGCGTTGAAAGGATTCGGCATATAGTCGTCATTTATATCCAATAAAGAACTTGGCGAATAATCAAGCACTATAAATTACTCGAATTAGGCGACTATTATGTATTCATTATTTTCCCATCATCTCTTCCATTCACCCTTCAAGTTTTTTTACTGGCAGATTGGATAACATTTTTCACAGGTATCTCTTACATTAATATCGCAGGAGTACCAACTGATATCCGCAACCTTCTGGCAATGAAACTGCACCATTAACAACACGAAAGTGAGCTAATTTGTTTGCAAACTTCAAATAAAAAAAAAAATTACTTAAAATTAGCGGAATTTTCCATTTTGAAAACGTATTTACCATGATGACTCTATCAAGATCGGAAAAGTAATTTTGATAATGTTCATTGGTAGAGATTAAGGGGTCATGGGAAGCTTAAATCCTTCCAAGTATTGAACCAGCTCATTCAAATGTTTTTATAAACACCACAGACATGCGTACGTTTATCGTGGCTTTTTCGATTTTTTGAGTAAAAATTAGCGAAATAGGGTGGCGGAGGAGGAATTAGATATTTTTTAATGCAAAAAGCTCGTACATTAAAACGTTACAATTATAAGTTCTTTTTTAGAAATTTTAAAACGAGGGGGGGGGGGGTTAAGGACAAGAAAATTGTGAAATGAACGAAGTAAAAATTCAAGGTCTCTGATTTGACCTTTGAAACACCTCACTCTCAAACTGCAAGTTTTTTCAAATGAAATGGAAAATTGGTAAGAGAACTAGAAAGGGTCCGAATTTTGAGGTGAGGGAGGGGGAGACCGGGGATAAGTAAATGAAATCTTGCCAAAAAATATTAAACAAAAGGGAAAGCAATACTGGTACAGGGTGTCCTATCTTGATAGTACCTCCTTCATATTACGTGTAAAGCAACTGAAGTTGATCCTATGTAGAATAGTTTGCATATCTCAACTGTTGCAGGTACAGAGTTATGTTGATTTGAAAAGCTGCATTAGGAATTTTTATCAAGGAACTCTGTAGGCACTAATAAAAGAAGATTTTAAAGCGCATTTGGGATTTTTATTTTATCACTGGAGGGGGTAGAAGAATGAAAAATGTACTTTGAGGGAGGTTTTTACGTTGATTTTTTTCACTGTGTGAGTGTTTGATCAACTGTTTCAAACTTGGTACGAAAATAATGGTACTTAAAGGAGCGGGGAGGGAGTGAGGAATTGTGGAATTTTCTCAGATTTTTCGGATCCTAACAATGATTTTGAAATCAACTTTAAAAACTTTTGGGTGCACGTAGGGTCTCCTTTTTGAGCCATCAACTTGTAAAAAACATTCTCGTGTAATTAGGAGTATTTTACACATCGTCGGAATTTTTGTGTAGGCCGCAGAGAGGCTCTGAAAAAAATTCTAGAATGTGCAAAATACTTCTAATAACAACAGAAATTTGTTTCGAGTTTCTAGCTCAAAAAGAGGATCTTACAAGTCCCCTCTCCAAGTTTTCAAAGTAAATTTTAAAATCATATTTCAAGTCCGAAAAATCTGAAAAAATTTTCACAAAACTTCTCTCAGGTATTATTTTTATTTTCATGCCAAGTTTAAAATAAATTGATCGAAAATTTGCAAAAATAGAGAAGTCATAGACGTGTTCAGAAATTTTTTAACGAGAGGGGGGGGGGTTAAACTTGAGTTTTCGAGCGCAGTGATGGAAAAAATTTGAAAAAATGGTACTTTTAAACCATGAAAAGTGCATTTTTCGTAGTTTGGGTTTCAAAGTTTGAAGTCTCATTACGAAAAAAATGGAGTTTTAACAATTTGGCTATGAAGAGTAGGTACCTTGGAAGATTTTAATTTTCAAACCCAAAGACAAATCGTTATGCTCAGCCTGCTATAGGTTGTCTTTTGTTTTCGAAAAATTGCTCGTGAATAAAAAATTAGCAGATCTAAATATAAAAGAGACAGAGAAGAGATGCCTGATATCTGCCAGTAATTAAATTAATGGCGTTAGTAAAGTGGTTTATATCCATTTAGAAATTTCATCTTGAAATATTACGATTCTTGACCGTCCTCCTTTTCCTCCTCCCCATCATTTTGAAATTTTTTGCTTTCGTTTCAGAAAAAATTTGCTTACTCCGCATAACTCAGCCCCTGCAACAGTTACGATATGCAAATCATTCGACCCGAGCCTAACTTAAGTTGCATTACTTGTGGTATAAAGAGGGTACTACCCAGACTGAACACCCTGTAGATAAAGGCTCAGCACAACCAGCTTCCACTAGACAAAATACGTTAATCTTTCTGATTGAGCTTTTCCAATAGGCCCTTATGATGTTAAACTCTAGTTATCCTTTCCTGCTCGACGTCCCTGATCAATGGCTCATGGGCTCAAAATACCAAGCAATAAATCGCCGCTCATCAATCACCTATCCACTTACAAAAGAACCATTCGCACTTGACGTCTCTCTTAGAAGCATCGTTAGACCTCCGATACCATACTGTAAACCTTAAAGCAATATCACCATATCCAGTTATCCACGCATATATACCTACAACCCATATATCTCGCTAATAACGTCAATTTATTCATCTCGAGTCTTCGCAAGCTGTAAGAAAAGAAAAAAAAAAGTCGTAAAACCGACGACTACTACTACGATGACGACGACCTTCGTTAACTCCCTCGAATAGCGTCGATACCGTCTCGATTAAATTCATAATCTTTACCACTACTAAACTTCGTATGTTTTTTAAGATAAATGTAGGCTCATCATTCGTATTTAGTATACCTATATCTCTACCTATTGTAAATGCCGAAGAACGAAACGTGTGTAAAATAAGAAAGAAAGACAGAGAAAAAAAAAAAATTCTTGACCTCCACAATTATTTCGATAAAAAATTACGTGTCGATGGAGGCGACTAATCGTTCGCGTGAACCTGTTGCTGTCGATGTCGCCTGGTAATACGAGTAGATATTAGCCTATGCTAAAAAGATGTACCACACCGTGTACATGTATTTGTTACGCGATGGACGCGTCCGACGTGACGGTCACCGGGCAACGGGCCCATGCCGAAGAGGCACCGGTACACGTACAAGTACCTCCCTACCTACGGGGAGTATTTTTTTCCCTCTGCAAGATACATTGACATAGCAGTTAAATGGTTAATACACAGCACAATAACTACATAGTAGTAGGAGGAGGAATTGGCTCTCTGTGTAACAGCATCTAATATTCATTTAGACGAGTTTAGTTGTTACTCGACAACAAATACGGTTACACTTGGCTGCAGACATAGACAAGGAGAGAGAGAACAGAACTCGTCGACGGTGTATCGTCAAAAGTGACCAGTTCACGTTATAAACTCATCGCGGTGATAATATACTTAGTGTGCGTTCAGTTTATGTGCATCGTGTACTCGTGTATTTACGACTAAAGTGATATAATTACAGGTCTAATCGTGTTCTTTATTCATAGAGTACTTTTGTTTTGTAGTTGTTGTAGTTGTTGTTGTTGTTACTGTTGTTGTTATCGGTGGTGTTGGTGGTATTTTTATCGATTGTTATTGTTGTCTCGTGTTGTGATATACTTGTATGTATATGCTAATAATAAATCTCACGTGCTGAAGAAATTTACCTGTGCTGGTACAAGATACCTAGACCTACCTGTTGATACGTGGTAATTTGATTTTCCTTACAGTAACTTTATATGTACCTACCTATGCAAATGTCTTATAAACTGGTAGTGGTACTAGAATAATAATAACTCAGCATTTATTTGACACCAATATCTGGACGTATGTACATATAATTCATCGAATTATTCGATATTACGTAGACGTTGGTATTATCGAATTCCTATACATGTATCATACCTACAGAGAGCAAGTAAAGGTAGTTATTTGGCAACTTAACCATAGTGATTTAAATGTCAAGGAAAAAAAAAATCTCCCAAGATTCGATTCTTCCGCAAATATGGTAAAAATTTCACCAAGATTCTCTCTATTTCTTTACTATGGTACGTACTGCATGTGTATAGAGAGAGAGAGAGAGAGATAGGCGTACATGTATTTATTTTCACTGTAAAGATGTGCACACGGTACACACGCGAAAACCTCACCAATTATACGAGCTTCCGCATTGAATACGCTGCAAAGTACGAGGCTGTTATGGTACTAGTGGCAAGCGACTGTCACCGAGGCCAATTAATTACAACATGAAATCTCGTCGATGATATAGTATACAATAATGATTATCGAGATGGCATCTGTCCCTCCCTAAGTGCCCTTTTCCTTCTCTCAAGTCTCGTCGTATGACATACCGTAGGTAGAGGTACGTATGATTTACTCCAAGTCCGTAATTCGTACTTTGTCGCGTACTATTACGAGCCTATCTCTACAGACATATATAGTCTAAAGACACCCCGCAAGTCCACCAGCAAGCAACCGGGGGATAACAATTAAAATCACGGATAATTTCAACTCGTTCCGCAACGTTGATCAAATATGTCACGCCGAGAAAATATAATTACAGACGAGCAATCCGAACGATACAATTCTTTAATTACAGAACTCACTAGGCATAGATGTACGAACCTACCTATCGCGAAAGTATATGCTGTACCTGGTACCTGGTACCTGGTACCTAGTACTTACACCTTACGTTATAGATTGTAACACTGATATTATTACACAGATAACATTGTATGATTTTTCACGTGCAACGCATGTGGTTCTACCTCTACCAACTGCCCTGCCATATGCGTTTCCTATTACGGAAAAGCCAGGGTCGTTGGACTCGCAAATCAACGTTCTGATTTTTCGTTTCGTTTCTTTTTCGTGTTCTAAGTATACGATGTATCCATAACGTATATGTCACCTCGTTATGGTTTATAGGTTGTTTAATTAGGGCTTAGAGTTCAATATTTTAATGGATTTGATAAGGATCTTGATATGGAGTCATAGAGGTGGGTTGTAGCTTTTTTTTTTTTTTTGTAAGAGCACTTACAGTGTATGATATATATCTTCTACAAAGCGTTTCAAAGTGGTATAAAAGTCTATCGGTAGCCATAATTATGAAAATCAATTGTCAGAAATATAAAGCCTCAGCGTATTTTGAAATAATGTGGGTCAGTCAATTCATATTTCAAATTTTAAGATACAAATTAACATCAAAATAAAAATGATTTAAGCGTTTATTGATTGAAAATTAGGTATAGCGTAAGAAAGATAACCATGCTCTGCTACCATGTCAAAAAATTAAAAATTTGATAAATAAATATCATCGCTACACTAATTTTACATCAACTAATATTGGATCTGATTTGTCTGCCTTTAGTAAGGCATTCAATTTCCTGACGAGTTCGCAATCCAAATTAATCAGAATAGGAAAATTTTTAATTGGAAATATCAGCTTAGAGTTTTATAGTGGCTCTAATTTAATAGAATGTTGCTTTGATTTTGAAAAAGTCAAATATTCACAATGAGACAAGAAAATAGATTTGAAAGAGCGCATATGGTTTTTTTTTGGAACCAGATGCTTATAGTGTGTGATTTATATTTTCTATAAAGCTATTTAAACTGATATAAATCTCTGTTGGTAGCCATGATTATGAAAATGAATTGCCAGGAACATAATTTCAAATTTGAAGGTATGTCTGAATCGCCATCGAAAATGGTTTAAGCATTGATTGATCGACAATCTGGTAACAAGTGAAAAAAAAAACATGCTCTGCTACCATGTCAAAAAGCTTAAAATTTTAATGAATAAATATCATCACGGGGTTAATTTCAAATAAACTAACGCTAATCTGATTCATTTGCCTTTAGTATAAACAATCAATTCCCCAATGAATTTTAATTATCCTAATTGATCAGAAAAGGAAAATTTTCAAAAAAAGCGCACAACTTACGCTTTTAAAAAGGCTTTAATTTTATTCACCGTTGATCCCATACTAATGTATATATATATTGGTATTAAAGGTGCGCGGGGGCATTTTCATTAAAAGTAAAGAAGCGGGGGTTGGTACAATGGAGGCAGCTTTTTAATACGCATATGTTCCGACTTCCGAGTTGATTTCTACTACTTTCTGTAACCAACACTGTTGATGTAAACAAGGAATGGAAATTCGCGTGGATTTGTTGTAATACTAATAATGTGCGCGAAATTATATGCGCAGTAACATTACAAAGTAATACTTCTATCTTTGACAAACAGTAAGTGAGCTTGGTAGGTATCCATTTGTGTAAGATTGATGGTTTCTTTCATTTTGAAAAAGTCGGATATTCGCAGTGAGAGAATAGAAGAAAAGAAAATAGAAATCATTATCATGAGGTCCTAATTGTACACAACTGTATTTTGACCCTATCAGAGCGTACTATTTCCTACGATCTTGAGTGTTGGTAATGATATCTACACCTGTCACAGAAGCCATCCTCGTGCGCAGGGCACAAGTCCACTCTCATGTGGTTGAAGATCTTCATAAAACACCCTAAAATGTATCTGTCGCATGTAAGCGTACTTAGCCCAAGCTTAGCTGGACTCAGATCACAAGAATCATTTTTCCTTTTATCATCTACTTTTAGCATCCTTGTTTCTGGGAGGAATATGAAACATTCGTAAAAATGTAAAGTCTTCGAAAATAAATTCAGCAGTAATCAGTAAAGTCACAGCTTGCAGTTCACAAAAATAACCCCTTGATAGTTAAAAATTGTGAAAATTCTCCTAAATCTTCTCAACGATAAGTATTTTAAAGAAGAGAAGATGCTTGTCTGTAGGGATGCGAATTTTTAAAAACTCAGGGCACAACTTACACTTTTAAAATGGCTCAAATTTCATTTAAATGTTCGCCTGACTTCGCACAAACCTAACATTTATAGCGAAAGAGGCGAAGAAGAAGAAGACAAAGAATAGAGAGAAATGGAATGATGATTATCAGAAATAAATTCATAGAATAGGTTTAGAGGGGTGGGAAGGCGACCGCATTTTGATTTATCTAAAAATATATGGTGTGTAAGTATCAGAAAAATTAAAAACTGATATGAATATTAAAAGAAATGTGAAAACAATTCCTTTTTTTTTGATAGCTTTAAACTAAATACTTAGGTAAATATCATTTAAATGATGGAAAATTTTCTAATTTTCAATTTTCCCCCATAAAAAGCAAAATATTTATTGTTGAAAACATTGTTAAATTGGTGAAAAAGTTATGGAAAGTAGATGAACAAATCATAGAAAATTGTAAGAATTGTTGATATTTTTTTCCAAATGCGATTAAATTATAACAAAAACTGCTAAGAATATTACAGAAATTATTTTAAAAAATTTGAAATTTGCATAAAATTATTGTTAAATTGACAAAAAAATAATAGACAATTGTAAAAGTTCCTGATGTTTTTCCAAATGAGATTAAAAAAAATAAAAAAATGCCAAAAATATCATAGAAATCATTTCAAAAAATTTGAAAATTACTTAAAATCATTGTTTAAATAATAGAACATAGTAAAAATTGTTGATATTTTTTCGAAATGCGATCAAAATACAAACAAAAACTGCAAAAAAAGCATAAAAATAATTTTTTTTAAATTGAAAATTGTTTTAAAATATTGTTAAATTGACCAAAAAAAAAAAATTACAAAAAATTGTAAAAATTGCTGATATATCTTTCAAATTTCATTACAAAATAAGAAAAACTGTTGACAATATTATAAAAATTATTTGAAAAAATTTAAAAATTGTTTAAGTTTATAAAAAGTGTTAAAAATTGTCAATATTTTTTCCAAATAGGACCAAAGTACAAACAAACTGGTAAAAATATCGCAATGATTAATAAAGATATTGGAAAATTGCATAAAATGATTGTGAAATTAATGAAAATATTAAACTTGAATTTCAATGATTTTACTCAATTTTCCATGAATAGAGTTGTTATAATAATTTTTATGGTGTTTTAGTCATTTTTACACTGTTTAACATTTTTTTCATGAAAAAAAAGTGAGAAATATTGTAATTTTTTTGAAATTAGAAAAAAAAAATTCTTAATGAAAATATTAAACTTGAATACCTATTTTGAAAAAAAAAACTTTGCAACACGTTTATACAATTTTCAAGTAATTTCAACAATTTTTATAGAACTTTCAGTGGGTTTCGATTATAATTCTCAACGATTTTAATCAACATTTCAATGATTTTACTCAATTTTTCAAGAATATAGTTGTTATGATAATTTTTATGGTGTTTTAGTGATTTTCACACTGTTTAATATTTTTTTCATGAAAAAACATTGAAAAATATTGTAATTCCTTTGAAATTAGAAAAAAACTTCTTGAAATGTAATGCAAATGGTTTCAATTTCAACTTTTAAAAATTATTACATTATTCCCATGCAACCTCCGTTAATTTAAATTTTTTTAACTGCCTTCACATAATTTTCCAACAGTTTAATAACATTTTTTATGTTTTTTTTTCTCGTTATTTTAATAATTTTTATCATGTTCTAAATTGATTTCATTACTTTTCCATATTGCAGCATGAATTCCAGGTGGTTATGGGGGGGGGGGGATATTAAGACACAAACCCCAACCAGAATGACTTCGAATATTTTAAACAATTACTACCCAAACTATTCCGTCAATATAATCGTTCTACGAAATCCGTAGTATATATATTATATCGTGTATAAATAATCAAACAACTTCCACAATCAACGAATTTAATCTCGGCACGATGCCGAAGAAACAACTGACCTCAGGAGTCGAAACCATATACAAAGAATCAAAAATCAATTGATTGCACAATTTGATTAGCTAAAATTACCTACGTCTTTAAAATCACTAAACGCAATACTTGTCAGAAACCTTTAAGCACCATATAATTGGGCATTATCAATAAAGCAACTTCGACACTTCCCATAATGTACCTACCATTTTACCTACTCCACATTTCAGAAACCGAAAACCCTCTAAAAAGAAAACCAGTTGTCATACAAAATTCCTTAATTCTACGCACCCATATAGTTTACTCGCAGGTACAGATAGATAGGTAGGTAGGTAGCCTAGGTAGGTCTAACTTATAGCATAGGTACGTAGCATTACCACCAACACAATCCTATAATTATTTTGTTTTTGAACACGGTAATTTTAATATCTAATGTGGCCGAGTCGCGTCGTACAAACATCTTAATAATACGCAAAATGAAAAAAAAAAAAAAAAAATCACTTTTTAATGATGCTTATTTGATAAGTCACGAGTTTTGTGAAAATTTCTAATTACTTTGTTTTAGGATTGCACAATAAACCAACACCGTAATCTATTTAATTAACCCTTTCAGTCACGAATTAAAAATACCCACTTAGAAAAGAGTTAACAGTTTGGATTATTTATGGGTTTACCAATTGAAACACGCTTTTAGGGAAAACTTTCTTTGGGCGCTCGACTTCAGATGGATGGATGGACGCAGGCTGCAATAGTTTATTTATACTAAAAAAATGAATGCGATGACTGTTGTTGAAGATCTTGACCTGTCACGTAATCTAGACGACTCTGGCATAGGTGTATTAGTGGTAGTACCTTACGTGCTGATTATCATTTACACTACGAGTGTACCGTACTGGAGACTTGAATGCTCGTATATAATACAGAGGTACTTGGTATGGTTGTTCCAATACGTATTATGTACATTGTACAAAGTATCACTTTAAAAAAACCCAGTCTTTATGTGCTTTAAATACCGCTTGGTGTTTTGATAACAGGACATGTGTTATGACAAGGTTTATCGTCGTGTCAAATTCGTATGTACGTCTACCTAGATAGGTTCACCAGATGAACAGAAAATAGCTTTTAAGTACATATGTATTATGTATCTTTGTTGCGGGCTTATAACACATCGTGTTAGACACATCTGTGAACATAATAGAATAATTTTGAAATAAAACACTTCGCTGGATGTCACGTTACGAGTTTGTTTGAGTTGGGAAATTAACGGTATGGTTTTTTATGTTACTAAAGTGATCCTTGATACGTCGCGTCGTGTACGGTTGATCTTTTCATACCAATTTGTTTGTTTATACAAAGATATTTGGTATTTTTTTTTTGTTTTACATGTTGTGAAACTAGGTAATTACTCAAAATGTTGCATTAGTTGTGTAAGTGATACAGTAACTTGGTAATCGTAAGTGTTGGCAGATTGTAGATCTCGATACTTAGAGATAACACTCAAATGTACATTTTAAACAAGATAATTTCAGAGAATAGGAATTCTGTTGCGTGAATCTGGATTACGTGTATTGTGCAGAGATCATAAAGGAGAAAGAATTTCAAAATAAGATACAGATTTTAGTAAAACAGAGATACCATTACGAAGCTATCCCTCTGATAGGGCTTGGCCATTCACATTGTGTACTTGACTCTATTTTGTTTTTCGACAACAAGGACTACAGCAAGCTCTTTCAGAATGTTGAACCTCAGGAAAATCCTCCTCGCCCTTTTCCTTTGGTCAGTTCTATTTCCAAACAAGTAGGTAATGTTGGGACAGTACATATACCTAAGCAAAAGTCAGATGAAAGGGGGGCTGATGGGCTACATACAATAATAGTCCTCTCTCGCCTCTAAAATCCGTCCATATTGAAAATCAGTTATATGCGATAAACGTGAAAAGTAATTTTGTGTTACATTAGAACGACAAAAATATCAGGATTATTGAAACGGTGCACATTTTCAGACGCTTTCAAAAGCTTCCTCATTAATTACCTCAACAGAGATAATCCAAAAGGTGGACGAGGGGAGTGACTGGTGAAAAACTCGACGAACATTTAAAATCTCGTTAAAAAAGGCTTCTTTCTTTTTTAGAAAACGATTTAGATTTTTTTTTAAATTTTTTTATTCCGATTAGTAATTGTGGTAATTAAGTGGGGAAGGGAGGGGGGTGTCAAGAAAGTAGAAGGTCGTCTACTTCGAACTAATTTCCCGGTGAGCATTTTAGTGCCAATCCGTGCCTCAGGGTCGTAGCAAAGTCGACTTTGATGACGGGGGTGAGGGTGGGGCGTGTCAGAATGAAAAATTTGTCAACTAAAACCTATAATTTTTATCTACTTTCTTTGCAAAGTGAAATACAAGTTTTCTATGGTGTAAAACGTACCGCTTTTCGGGGCCAAAATTCACAAAAAATGAAATCAAAAATAAATATTTGCATGTTTGAGCGAAACGAGAATAAAAATTTGAAGTAACTGGATTTTTTAGCGCAAAAATTTCATTTTTAGGGGTTGCGAATTTATGTTGGTAAGTTTGCGATGTTGGTATAATTTTTCTCCTGTTTTCTCTGATAAATTGTTCGCCAATTACAATTAATTATTTGTTTATTCAAAATCAAAAAATTTTACCATAAATATTTCCGAAATACCTAATCATTGTACATTTCACAGATATTCTAAGCAATGTCTAAATCACCCCCCCCCCGACCCCATTAGTGTTTTAAGTAAAATGAACTTCAGAAACATGTCCAGCAAATTAAAAAACACAAATTTTGATACAGTCACACAAATTTTTTGGACATTTCTGTTTCCCCCCCCCCCCCCTCCGTACCATTAGGCTCATTTCAGGTTTTTGGCAAAATTAGTTTTAAAGCCGTGATCAGAAGGGTCAAAAATATATAGTTTGATACCTGACTCATTAATTTGAAAATTTTGAGTGTTGCCTTCTCCCCCCGGTACTTTTTGGGTTTACAGTCAAAATAACTCCAAAAATTGGGATCAGCATCTCGAAAAACCTTCATACTCCCTTCTCAGGGAGCACTGTGCGTTCAAACAGGTGCGGACTAGCCTAAAAATTCTTGACAGGAAATGAACGAAATAAGGGCCCACAAAAAGATTAGGAGACTCAGCTACACCTTCCCCTCCCAAATTAAAATTTTCATATTTATTTCTGAAAACTTTGCAAATATTGAAGAGCATCTGCCAATCGATAGGAAATCGAAACAGCTGTAACATATCCAAAAATGAACTGCCTACGTCGATTACAGTCCAAGAAATCGATCCATTTGGACCATTTTACAATTTTTTCAACAATTGCTCGTCTGTACAATTCGTGCTAATTCACCTAGAGGGCTGAAACCTTGCTGGGTAGTTGACAGTAGTGCCCAGAGTGTGCCTTTTGGGGGTCTCGACTCGCCATCTCTAATCCATCCTGTTACAGGTCCAAAAAAAACAATTTTTTCAACGTTTTATTTATTTATTTTTAGAAAAGTACAATTTTTTTCTTCGCTTCAACCATTTTGGTTATTTCACGAATAATTTATGGAGTTGCTTATTTACATATGTGCATATAATTTGGTTCTCACTGGAATTTGGGTAAGTTGGTTAGGTCTGAAATTCTTATTTTATTGATGTTAAGGTTATTTCGAATATAGCTAAAATTTTTACATTTTAAAATAAGGTGGTCGATGTTAAAGTTAAATTCTTGACAGAAAGGACATATTTTTGCTTTGTTTTTTTTTTTTTTTTTGTAACTGACACACTCCTATCTCTTGAATAAAAACTCTCCTCTCCCTTATGTCCAACATGCAAATGCCAATCACCATAACTCATATACTCTTCGAATGTCCCAAGTATCACCGAGAAAGAAACTTATTTCTCACATCAAACGATCCTGTAGAAGTCCTGGCTGATGATCGTCAAAAAATTCAAAATCTACTATCCTTTGTTACAAAAACTGGACTA
>FIZR01020417.1:0-13026 GCA_900060175.1 Ferrisia virgata | reverse complement strand
TTTTTTTTTTTTTTTTTAAATTTTTATTATACTGGGCGTGTATAATTTCAAGATTGTTACGCCCAGTGTTGGATAGATTGGGAAGGTTAGAACTTAAATTTGATGGCTCGAAACATTAATAAACAATTTTTAATATTTAATAATTTCGAATTTTTCTGAAATTCGAAACGTAATAGAGCAAAATAGAAACAAAATGGGGTAAAAAGAATGTTTAAAAATTTTTAGCACCTTGTTTCATATAAAAATTTTAATACGATATTAAAAACAATCAAAAGATTGAAAAAAAAAAACAAATTTCATGAAATAGCTCGGAATCATCGCGTCGACCACTCGAGACATTTTTTCGAACGTGAACATTCTTTTGAAAGCCTTATGAAAAGTGCCATTCAGCAGTGTACTCGCATGCTCCCCAAAAAAATTTATAAAACAATTAAAAAATCTCATAATGTTACGAGAATTCTTATATTTATTTTCAAAATAGAAGAGGGGAAGGGAGGAGGGAGGTTCATTTTGGAATGAATACCTCAAAAGCTGAAAAAGACACATCTCAGATCCCTACTAAATCTATATATCGAATTTCAATCCACCAATTCAAGTTGAAGGGGTTAATATAAGAAAAGAAAATGCGAAAAACAAGAATAACCGCCCTAAAAGCCACTTTTTTGCGGCTGTGAGGGGGAGGGGGATGTAATAGGGTGGAAAAGTCAAAAATGCCGAAAAAAAGCACACACAATTACAAAATTCCTACTGAATCTGCATATCAAATTTCAATCCCCTACCTCGATTCGTAGAGGAGATACGCAAAAGGCAAGCTCAAAAAAGATGAAAAGAGGTGCAATGAGGCTGAAAATTTGAAACCCCAAAATGCATATTTAATACCACTGCTGAATTGACACACCAAATTTCAATATCCCAGCTCAATTTGGAGGCGAATGTTAGAAATGGTCTTTTTTCAAGGTCAAAAAGAGGAGAAACCCCATATTACACCTATTAATTGACCTAGGAGGCGAATTGTTGTACACGTTTCTCAACTTTAGATTATCTATCAATTGGTTTAGAACTAATATTTTTTGCGATTTTTGACCCTCAGCATCCCCTCCCCCAAAATTAGGCATAACTGAATTTTTATCCAAAGGCCTCCCACTCGTATATATTTAATTCGCCACCAATCGGAGAATGCAGCCCGAATTTGAACAATTTTGGTCCATATCGGACTGAGTAAATAATTTTAGTCTTTGGGAAAGGTAAAAAAATGAAGAATAAATATCTGAATCCCCAAAAATGGTCTTAATAGCTTTCTAGGACCCCAAAACAGATTTTCTTTATACCCCCTCCCCATCCATCGCTGGTCAATGGACTGCAATAGCCTAGTTTTCAGTGACAATCTGGTATAGAAAATAGGACCCAAAATTCAACCTAATGCTCCAATTTTTTTTTTGGAAATTTGCGAGCATAGCGAAGAATAGTTTTTTTTTATATGGTCTTGAAAAGGAGGCTCATGTTCGAAAATCGTCTCCGGTGGTCCTTCTGGTTGAAAATAATCGTATTTTAGTTATTTCTACTGAATTTTTAATCTGATTTTCCATGTCATATTGTCAAAGGAAACCAAGAGATAATCAACAAAATTGTTTTGGGGTACTAGAAGACCATTACGAACATTTTTTCCATGTCAGATATTTATTTTTATTTATTTACACCCCCCCCCCCGGACTAAAAATTATTTTCTCAACTCGATACCGACCAAAATCGATCAAATTTGGTAAACAATCTACGATTGGCTGCGGATTTTATACTATGAAGTGGGAATGATTTTAGGTCAAAATCTAAATTTAAAGGAGGGGATGCTGAGAGGTTAAAATCGCAAAAATCGTTCCTTTTTGAACCAGTTCATAGGTAATCCAAAGTTGTACATCATATCTAAAAATCAGCCTCCTAGGTCAATTAGGAGGAGAGATATGAAGGGGTTTTCCTTTTTTTACCTTGAAAATAGGCTGCGCCTCCCCATCTCGTAGGTCCTAAATGTGCTTTTTCGGTTTTCCAACTTTTTAGCCTCATTGCGCGCTCTCCCAATCCCAAAAATGTAGCTTTTTGATCAGCTTTTCTTGTTTCAACCGTTGCAAGCAACCCTAGCGAAACGAGGACGTGAGCTGAAGTGTATTTCTTGTATATGAATCTGGTATGCAGATTTTGTTGGCTTTTAAACGTGGCTTTTGGTGGTCCCATGCGGAGCTAAAATTTTTAGCACGTTCATTTTAGCCCATCAGGCTACTATTAATCCCTGCTTTTTTTTTCGATTTTCAAAAAACATTTGTTCTAACTACCCACCTTTGTACGTAGAGACCTTTACCTACACTTAAAGTAGAGGCACATCAGCCTTGTCCTTGAATGTTGTTTTTCATTGCACATTAACGGGCTACATTGACCTTAAGCGTATCCTATACTTGAACTGACCTATAATTACAGATCGAACACCGATTTTCGCTGACGATGAAATCGACCAATACCTAGCGACGAGAAATTTCAATTTCGACGCTCATTTTCCAATATCATCTTCGCACAAATCAAGACGACGAGACGAAGATGCAGTGGATCCGCTACAATTTTGGCATAAACTGAACTGCCCCAAATTAGTAGAATTACCCTTACCAAAAGAGAGTCCAACTTGTGAATCTGATGGCTGCTCAGACAAATTGAAAAAATCAACGAAAAGCATTCTGGCCATATTGGATTTTACCCTGCCTTCGCTTTCATCCTCAGCTTCCTCTTGTGCACTGTCGTCGCCAGGTTTGCCTTTCATTAATTATAAAAAGAAAAGTTTCTTTTTAAACGAGTCACTTCTTGTCGAACGAATAGAAACAGAAGTAGCACTTCTACTTTTACTAGCGAGGGGGAAAAAAAAGTGGGCGCCTTAAAAATTTTTTTTTTACAAACTTTACTACGCAAACAGACGCGAAGGGCGCTGTCAAATCAGCGAACTGTAAAATAATGAAAATAAATGGTAAAGCTTTTTCTACTATGTACTTCTTTTTAAAAACTCTAGTATCTTGATCTCGAGCCCTACTACCCGTCTTTACGTCTATATTTATTTCCATGCTTTGGTAATTTTTCAAAATATACCTACTCGTAACTTGTTGTGTGCAACTTTTGCAGAACAAAAAGATATCGAAGTTGAACCAACGATTTCGAAAACTTCGCAAATTCAGTCGTCTAGTTTTAATAAGCTTTCGAAACACGATTCGCAGTCTGGTCTTCCAGTTTTGGTAGCCGAATCAGATGTCGATTTTGCTAACACCAAGAAACCAGCGAAGAAAAAAAAGAAGAAAAATAATCGAAATAAAAATAATCCGACCGAAGTATTGAAGCAAGATTTAATTTTATCGTCGCCATCGTCTAGCGAATCATCTCTCATTACTGTTTCAGGTGCATATATTTAAATAATTATTCAAAATATTAAGAGAACAGGTCGCAGAATTTTCACCCCTTCCTCCCCCCCCTCACTCATGGCTTTTCTTAAGGTATTAATTTAAAAAAAAAAAAAACGATAAATAAATTAAACCACGACATCCAATCTCATCTTTCTCCGTGAACCACGAAATTTATTGAAATAAATACCTGTTATTTTTTTACTTTTCAGATATAAAACCATTAAAAAAAAGAAAATTAAATTCCGTACTACTGGCTCATCAAAAATCTAACGCTTTTCACCCAGCGAGGCATTCCGACACGAAATCATCGATTAGAAATAAATATAAAAAAGAATCATCTCCAAATCCAACTTCTCCTACATTGAAAGCAGGAGCCATTTACATTGAACAACAACTCGGCGAGATAAGCGATAAAAAATCTACTAAAATAGGAAAAACACAACAAACAAAGTGCTCTGTCACATTCGACGCCCAACATCAACAATCTGTTTCTAAAGAAATCGCCTTCCAAATACCAAAAAATTCAACTAATCGAATGAATAAAGAAAAACAAGCTCCAAAAACGCCCAACACGCCAAATAATTCAAAATCAAAATCAGATACAAATAAATGCAAGTTAACCGAAGACAAGAAAAAATCACAGTGTTCTTCATCATCATCAGCATCATCACCATCACCTGCATCAATGCCACCTCTCAAACTCGCCTTCTCATTTCCACCTTGCCGAAGTAAAAAAGATGAAAATAATAATAAACTGAAACCCTCTCAAAACACCACTTCGTGTTCAAAACCAGTTACCAAGATGAAAGATGTGCCGAAAAATTCAAAATTCTCACGAGTTAAATGAACATCTTGCTGAGCTAGGCAGGGATACTCAAAAAATTCAACGTACATCAAAACATGAAAAAAAAAAGCAGAAAAAACAGAAAAAAACAGAAAAAAGGTCATGGCAAGTAAATTAAAATTCATTCAAAGTATAAAACGAGAAAAAGGGAGTATTCCAAAATGTTAAATGAAATTCCGTTTAAAGAAGAAAAAAAAAAAAAGTCGCGAGGTATTTCTTTTGTCATTCGTTTTCAATATTAAAAATAAGAAACGGAAATTCGCCGGTAAAATGTAAAGCTTAAAAAAGCAATTTAACTTTAAAATGTGTGCATCTCCCTTTATCATCGATAAAATTTGAGTTATTCGTGTTTTACAAAACGTAAAATAAAATAAGACGTATAATTAACTTCAAAAAAACACCCAACTTTTTAATTTACACAATTTATTAATTTTTTTTTTTTGTTCAGTTAAATTAACCATAAAACTACGACAGAAAGATGTACAAGGTACTCGAAATTTAAATTATTCTTAATGAAAATAGTTGTCTAATTTAATTTGTACATAAAAATCATTTAGTTTTTCTTCGCAATATTAATTTCAGTTTCAGTTGTTTGACTAATTAGTGTTCTTAAGATGAAATTTAGTACAACTTTACGTTAAAGTTAGAAGTAGGTATTTCAATTAATTTATAATTCATTTGTTCATACCACGTTACGAATAAATTTATTTTATATCAAATTCGATAAACTTTTGCTTCCGTATAAACGAAAGTTTAACTTCAGGGGCTCGTTGTTTTATGAAGGTACTTGTATTCTGAACGAAAAATATTATTCTCGTGTTACAAAGTAGAGAAAAAAAATTTCAAGCATGTCTGGAAATAGTCCAAAAGGACTTCTTGAGCTACATAAAAAACATCTTCGTAACCTTTTTAAGTCTATAAATTGGTAAGTTCATTTTTTGGGGCTTAAATATTCTTCAAAAATATGCCATAAGCCACAAACAAACTGAGAAAGTGTAGGAAAATATTACCTAGGAAAAAATTAATTTATCTTAATTTGTGATTTGAATTCTAGGTCTCATTACTCCATTTTCCAGAGTGGAGGGGGTAGGGGCGGTAGTAATGAGCCTGTGTTTCAGGTTTGGAATTTGGAACTGAAGCAATCACAATTTTGAGCTTAAAGTTTCAAAATTTTCAAAGGAATTCAGAAAATCCTTTAATGGTTTGTAGTCCGATATTCTATGCCATATTGTCAATGAAAACCAAGCTATTACAGCCTATCGACCTATGAATGAGGGGGGGGGGGCTATCAACGAAACACGTTTTGGGATTCTAGAATACCATTTAGACAAGTTTTGGCCATGTCAGAAATTTATTCCTTATCATTTATTTTTTCTACTTTCATTATTTCCTCCCCCCACCCCCACCACAAAATAAAAATCATTTTCTCATTTCGATATCGACCAAAATTGATGAAATTTGGACAGTAAGCTTGGACTAACGACGGACTTAATATTTTTAAATGGGGATGACTTTGAGTCAAAATTCAGTTATGCCCAAATATTGGGGTGGGGATGCTGAGGGACAAAAATTGTAAAAATTGTTTTTTCTTACGCCAGTCGATAAAGAATCAAAAGTTCTATATCATATCCAAAAATCAAGCTTCTAGGTTAATTAGAAGACGAAATACAAGAATTTTCCCTTTTTTTGACCTTGAACCCCCCTCCTATGACACCTCCAGATTAAGCTAGAAAATTGAAATTTGACGTGTAGACTTAGTACGAGTCACAGATGTGCTTCTTGGGAGATTCAACTTTTCAAATCTATTAAACTCCCTTCCTCCTAAAATGTGTTTTTTTGGTTGATTTTTCTCATTTTTCGAGTTTGTCCCACACATATCTCTCCTCCTAATTCAGCCAAGAAGTCAAAATTTGGTACGTAGATTTAGTTGTTGACCTAAATGTTTTTTTTTCAAGGTTTTAGATATTCATATCTGTACCTACCTACATCCCACTGGCATCTTTTTTTTATTCCATAAATGGACAATTCTCTTATCTCCTTTACTTTAGGAAAATCGAACTCAAAAAGCAAAGCAAAGCATTACAATGATGAAAAAAATTCGAAGAAAGATGAAAAATCCTTCAAAAGTAATTTAATAAGTTGAAAAAAATGTATAACAACCTTCAAAAATATAATTTAATTGTTCAAAGGAACGTAAATGATGAAAAAATCCGTCACAAAAGGTCTCAAAAGCTAAAAAACTGTTCAAAAGGTTATTTAATCGTTTGAAAAACGCTGAAAAATAAAAAGCACTACAAAAAAGAGTTCATTTTACGTTTTTTTACGAAAAATTGTAAAAAAAGTCACTCAAAATACCATTTTGCACCTTAAAAAGTTTAAAAAATCTTTTCAACAAATTAAGTTTTTTACCTAAAAGTGAAATGGTATTTTAAAAAGTGGATTATGTCAATTCACAGCTAAAATAACGTAAAAAAAGAAAAAATCTTTAAAAAAAGATTAAAAAGATATAAAAGGTCGTTCAAAATGTTAATTTTACAGTCAAAAAAGTTTTAAGAGAAAGTAATATGAAATAATAAGCATTTAAATCCCATTTAACAGCTCATAATATCAAAAAACTTTCAAAAGCCGATTAAGATGATAAGCAAATTGCGTAAAATTCTATTCCATGCTCAATAAAAGTAAAAAATTAAAAAAAAAGCTACAACAAACGCAAAAAATTCAAAAAAATTCTCAAAAAATCTGAAAAATTATTTAAAATTTCGTTTTAAGACTTCAAAAACGTTGAAAAAGCTTCAAAAACTCATAAAATCTGTAAGGCGATGAAAAAAATCGTTTCAAATTATCATTTTATAATTAAAAGAATATAGAACACCGAAAAAAATCTCTATGAAAAAAGATTAAATTTTCTCTTAAAATTATGAAAAAAAACTTGAAAAAAATGTAAAAACTAGAAAAATAAATTAAAAAAAAACGAAAAAAACGTGAATTTCTCTAACAAAGAAAAAAATGAACAAATGAAAAAATCACCCAAAAAGCCGTTTTGCAGCTCAAAAAAAGTAAAAATTGAAAAAAAATAGAAAACTTTTCAGAAAGTAGTGATTTTTTGCTTTCAAAAACGTTCAAAATATAGTTTTCCATTTTCAAGATACGTAATCATCTGAAAAACAATTCAAAAAAATTTGAATTCTTCACATTTTGTACATATGCAAAGTGATTAAAAAAATCGCCAATCAAGTTGAATTAATCCTCTAATGAAGAAAAAAAACAACGAAATAATCAGAAAAACCGCACCACAAGTTGCCATTTTAAAATTCAACTGTGGTAAAACAATGAAAAAATACGTCAAAAATGTCAAAATTGTATCATTATGTAAAATCAGTAGTAAACTGATATTCGGTCTTTACCTGAGCCTCTGAGAGCTTTTTGTACTGTCGCATAAAAATATTGTGATGGCGAGAGGGGGTGGGTTCGGGTCCAAACTTCCTCCTCGAGGCCAGAAAATTTGAAAAATTTTCATATTTATGCTAATTTGTTTTGTCAAAACTCCTGAAAAAGTCCATTTTTTTCAAAATTTCACCCTCGTTTCGCTCGGGGACATCATTTGAATTCATATTTATAGCACGGAACCCCCCCCCCTTGAGTCACTCGTCGCTAGCCATGCATATGTTTCATTCAGTTAGCCTGACTTTTCTGCACCAGTCCACCGTCGATTAAAAATAGAAATGACCACTTGGTTTCGTTCATTTGTTTTTCTCAACTTGATGACCCAACAAATACCGTGTTAAGAGTACATTTTTTTGATATTTCACTCTTAGCATTCGCTTTGGCTTCGTTTAGGCTATTACGCTGTTCAATTTCTTACAATAAATCGTATACTTCCTTACAATCGGCAATTTAATATATAAAATCTATTTGAAAAATATTTCATCGTTGTCACTTCATTCGCCATACATCTTCACCACTTCGAGATTTATTATCTGGGCACAGACAATGGACAGAATAAAAATCACTCACTCTCTGTCCATCGTAGAAAATAAAATACCACCATTCTACGCAGCATTGAACTCTCTGTATCATCGACATTCTCTAAACACCAGCAACCAGCAACCAGCAGCACAGGACAGGCAAGCACCGAAGTCTCTCAACTGCCTAATCAATATTCAGATTTAATAATCAAAGTACACCGTCGAACTGGTACGCCACGTTCGGCTTCATCCAGGCTTAGATAATTTGGTAAATTTAGCACAAAAGGCACGCTCGACGAAAATGTAAACGACCTTATTTACTCCCCCGAAATACAATAATTGCCAACGTTAAAATTTAACTAACCGTATTATTTATTCTCCACTCGCGTATCAATACCAAAAAGGCGATCATGTGTAATTGTCTAACTTCACGATAATCGTTAACAATTGCTGAAAAGCGTATGAACGTATGTACCTCTACAATCTACATATGTACTATTATACGTACTCGAAATCATGTAAGTAGGTAAGCATTACCATTTTACGTATAGGTAGGTACTTATAAGGTACCATGTAGTAGATGTGTCTGTAGTGAACCAATTACGTATAATAAAAAGGTATAGGAAAAACATTTTTTTTCTTTTAAATTAGGGAGTGTTACAGTGAAGTAGAAAAAAGGTTTTTATAAACATATTATACATTCTACGTGGAGGTATTACTAACATTGTACGATGAGAAAATTTTTCTCTTTTTTTTTTTTTCTATTTTGAATGAAAGCTCGATACAAAATGTGGAGTATCTTTGTGTATGAAAATTTACAACAAATACCGTAGCTCGATTAGTACCTCTACCTATACATATCGTGTACCTATACGTAGACGAAAAAACACTACCTTTAGTATAATAAAGGTATGCCCCATCTCTTTTACAAAGATCATAATAAAATACCCACGTTGTTGAGTATAGCTCTCTGCGCACAAACCACCATAAATCAGAGCCACGTGAGATCATTTTCGTAATAACACTTCAAATTACGTACGTAACACTTCCAACAGACCAGACACGTAGGTACATACGAACACGTGTCGTGAGATAAACGCAAGAGGGGTAAAAAGACTATAAAGTTTTCTACAGTGAAATGAGATTATTCGAAATACATCATTTTTTGCAACCTAAACACGATGAGCTTTATACGTATGAATTACAATGGCTGATAAGTACGATGCTTGACTTTTCGACCATTCGTTTTTGTTTTTCATTTAAAAATTCGAAAATTTTCCATTTTACAAGTACATAGGTATTACTTATAAATTTATTTAAAAAAAAAAAAAAACGAGCCATCAACGTATTTTAGCTTTAATTTAATATAACACACACACACACCTGTTCCATATATGTATACGTGGTACTGTCGAATTACTGCATCCGTTTGCTGATAAGGTAAAAAGTAATTTGTCGACGGGTTCGTAATCTAGAATATATTTAGACAAAAATAAGCTTGGGTGCAATTTTTTTCAGCCCTTCCCCTTCTGAGGATCTGGCCCTGTTTCTTAGAAATGCACGTATCTCCCCTTCTATTGTTTCTGCGGAAAAAATTTTCGAATAAAAGTTTCTTTTTGTAGGATCCTCTGCATGTTTGGTTATTACAAAAATTGCATTTAGAGCAACCTCTGCGCCCCAAATCTCAGAAATGTGTTTATGGAAATGCTCAAAATCAATGCCATTCTCGTTAGTTATAAAAAGTATCAATATAGCACAAAGCTAGCAATCGCAAAAAAACGTATTTAGAATGAAATTTTACATCTAACATGTTTACCGCAATGCCCTCCACCCCTCATGACCCACCGGTAACCCCTCCTTCTCATACCAACCTTTCCAATTATTGATTTGATCCTGTCTGCAGATTGAAAAATTTCATCGTGGAGCATAGTGAGAGGAGGGCGGGGTCTCTCTTGGCCAAAAATGGTCGAAATTATTGTAATGGTCTTTGAAGACCCCAAAACGGATTTTGTTGATGTCCCCCTTTGATCCGCTACAGGTCGACAGACCGTAATAGCCCGGTTTTCATTGACAACTTGACATAGAAAATCAGACTAAAAATTCTTGAAAAAACTCGAAAAACCCATTCTTTAAGCACACCTGAAAAATCATTTTTGGAAGATAAAATTGAAATATTGCGCTTAGATCACTGCTCATCCCCCCCCCCATCTATTGTCCCAGTTTTCCATAATCTGCGTTTATTAATACATAGTTGTTTGTCTGCTTGGTGAATTTTTAAAAAAATTAAAAACTGAAACGACAAATACCAGTAGGGTGCTCATAAATATCCTCTTTAAATGACAATTACTTTACATAAATTTCGAATTTTCGATCATTTATTTGTTTTTTTTTCTCCAAATCATAACCTCTTGGCGTATGAGAATTGAGGGAAAAAAATTACATTTCGAAAATTTGAATAAAAGTACTGTCGAAAATTTCGTATAGTAATAATTCAACCATCTAAGAGTAATTTTGAAGACGGAGGGAAGTTACAAAATTTTCTAGCCGAATGCATGCAGTAGGGAAAAATCCATCTTTAAGCGATGAAAAAATAAAAAAAAAATTTATAAAAAGAAATTTGAAAAAAATTGAGGAATTTCAATTAATTCACCAAAGTATATTAGTGAAAAATAGGCAACTTGATATTTTTGTCCAAAAAATGGATACAGGTCATAAAGAAAAAAAATATAACCCGTGCACAAATCTTAAAGTGAAATATTAAAAATAAAAAGAAAATATTATTGCGAAATGAAAAAATATAACATTTTGGTATGAATAAAGCGTTTTTTCTGCTTTAGCCCCATTTTTTCTAAAACTATCCAACCAATTTCCTTTTTTTTTTTTTTTCATTTTGTATTGTTCGGGTGAATGTTCTCTGTAATTTGACAGAAGGATTTATCAAAATCTTAATTTTTTATGGTTTTACATTGACCTAATTACGTAGTACTGCAGTGACTTTAATTTCTGAGTAAATGGGACTAAAGCAGAAAAAACGCTTTATTCTTGCATAAATGTTACTCGTATACTTTTTCATTTCCCAAAAACATTTTTTTTTAATTTTTAATATTTTATTTCAAGATTTATGCATGGCTTATTTCGTCATCACCTGAATGCATTTTTTGGACCAAAATATCAAGTTGTCTATTTTTTACTAATATAGGTAAATTAATTAGGATTCCTCAATTTTTTTCAAATTTTGTTTTCATTTTTTCCATCGTTTAAATATGGATTTTTCCCTATTACGTGCATTCAGGTGGAAAATTTTGTAACACCGTCCCCCTCCACCCCTTAAAAGTGGTTCTTGTACTTGAAAATATTTCTAGATATACCCAACTATGCTCCATGATGAAAATTTTCAATTTGCAGACAGGATCAAATCAGTTATTTTAAACGTTTGTATCGGGAAAAGGGATTGCCGGAGAGGGGTGGTGGTGAGGATATTCCGGTAGACACGTTAGAGGTAAAATTATATCCTAAATATTTTTCGTGATTACTAAATAATAAACGAGAATAACTTGATTTTGAGAATTTCGATGATTACATTTTTGAGATTTGGGGCGTATAGGTTGCTCCAGAAAATCCTTCAAAAAGGAACTTATTCAAAAAATGTTTTTGTATAAGCAATAGAAGAGGAGATATATGCATTTCTAAGAAAAGGGGCTGGATCTTCAGAGGAGGAGGGGCTAAAAAAATGGTGTCTAAATACATTCTACCTTTATTCAGAATCAGTTGTCAGTTCATTTTATACATTTGATGTGAGCAGAAGCTTTTTTTTTGAGGAAATTCGAGCAACCTGTGGAAGGTATATTTTTCGTACTCGTATACTGATAAGCTAACAGCAAATCTACAGGTAATAGATACACAGATATTGACACCAGGTAGGTGTAGGTACTAGGTAGACAATCTAGGTATTACACACGAATATCTAAATGCATGTATTATAAAGAAACTTCATTCAATCTCACGTTACTATCGCATCGCGACGAAATACATATACTAAAGTGTAATCACTTTTATCTTTTGTATGCAAACGTATTTCGCAAATTTGTTAGTTTAAATTGGTTTTTTGCAAAAAGCTCGTTCTTTGACGACAAGTACAAAGTTTCCGGCAGCTTTTAACTTTGTAGGTTTCTAATTAGTGAGGTACCTATCGTAACGGGTTCACTTTTTCCTATATATTTCTGCTCCGCACTCAACTCGACTCGACTCCCAACACAACTGGAAATTGTTTCGTATACGGTGTTGATAGTTGAAAGTTGAAATTTTTCAAATTGTGTCAAAGCCCCTTCCCTCCCTCCCTTCCTTCCTTCCTTCATTCCTCACCGTTAGCGTCTGTGTGTCATCGCATCGTTTATTACCCATTGAAATTCCCAAGTTTACAAAGAAAAGTGAATTTTTGTTGTTGGAACATCTTGTAACTGTGTAGTAATTACCGATCACGTTCTATCCAAAAAAAAAAAAAAAAAGGAGAAAAGAAAAACATTCCGACGAGCGAGATGAGAATTTTGCTTTGTGTTCGAGATATTTGAAAACTTCATTAAAGCGATGGAGCGTGCATTACAATGGATATTTTTTTTTAAATTTTCGTTTGAAAATCTATACAAGATGCAGGGATATGAACGAATTTTTTTGTTAGACAGAAAAGCAAAAAAGATAGCAATAAGGATTTTTCAAATTTACCCAAAACAGACGAGCGAAAAAAACGTTTGTGATGAGGCTGTTTTTTCAATTTTTTTTTTTTTTTTTTTTTTTT
>FIZR01020413.1:0-116895 GCA_900060175.1 Ferrisia virgata | reverse complement strand
GAATTTGTAGTCTAGGTAACTTGTTATAATTTGAAGGTATTTGTTTTTAATCATGAAATAAGGATGGTCAGTCCTTTTTATATTCAGTCATTTTTAAGTCAGTATCAGGGATAATTAGTTTCCAAGGAGGATATGTAATGTATTCGTAGGAAAGCTTAGACGAGTCCATGTTGAAATTTTTTACGTTGTCTTGGAGAAGAGATATGGCATGTTTTGTTTCATGGGGGTATTTTTTGAGGTAGTTTTTAACAATTTGACCAACTGGATTTGTTGAGTTGAAAGTTGCCGATGCAAGGAATCTGTTCAAGAGTAAAGGCAATCTAAATTCTGTGGTAACTCACTTGCTTCACAGTAAATACTGTCAATAGGCGAGGAGGGGAGAGCTCCTATGCATAGACGCAAAGCAGCATTTCGGACAGTTTTGATGATTGATAGATTTCTTTGTGTTATATTTAGAAATGCTGGACATCCGTATTCAAGTTTGCTTCTAAACAGGGATTTGTACAGTTGAAGTAAGAAGGTTCTGGGTGGGTTGAATTTTGGATTTTTAAGAGTTTTCATGAGGTCCTGTTTGAGAGTGAGGAAGTGTGTGATCCATTAAAGTTTCTTATTAAATCTTAATCCGAGAAATTTTGTGGAAGACTTAAATTTAAGGTGTTGCCATTTGAACATTAGAGTGAGTGGTTGGATTTTCTTTTTATTTGAGAAGAGAATGCTATGCGTTTTAGTTGCAGTGGAAGTGAGTCTGTTTAGATCAGCCCATTTCTGGATCCGATTTAACGTTTCTTGGATAATAAATTCGACAAGTTTCATGTCTCTTACTCCAAATGAAATGTTCAAATCATCTACGACGTATCAAAAAGCATTGAAATTTTATGCACATTACAAATATTCTATTTGAAATATCGACAGTTCTTTTAATCCTCTAATTTTTGGGGCTCAAAGGTTGAAATACAATTATTGTCCAAACAGCAAGACCAGTTAAGAATGGTGAATCGGCTCCCTGCTGGGATTTTCAAACTATCCGGTGCAAGTTGGTCAGTAAAGTCCGATAAGTCACTGGTAAACAAATTAGCCTCTTACTGCTTTATTGATCCTTCGTGTTGCTCGTCTGAAAATCCCAACTGGGAGTCGATTTACCACTACTATTTGGTCGTGCTGTTTGGAATCAAACTTTGGGACTCCAAAAATTAGGGGTTTAAAAGAACTGTCGATATTTCGAATAGAATATTTGTGATTAGTATAAAATTTTAATGGTTTCTGATAAGTCGCTCACAATTTTACACGGAAGGTATTTGGGGGGCAGTACTCCACAATAAGCATTTTAAAATGGGAAATGGAATAGAAGGATTTTTGAGGATTTCGGATATGTTTAATAACGCACTTTCATGAGCCAGTACCTCGACCATTTTGTCAAGATTTAGCTCTTTTTTCACGTTTTCCCGCTGTACTATTACGTTTGTATACTGGTGTTTTAGAGGACGAATAAAAATGTGACTGAAAAAATTAAAGAAGAAGCTCTGAACTTTGAAGACCTTACTCGTTCCCGATCTGAAATTTTTCACGGCGATCCTGTGTACGTAAGTACGATGTATTTTTTTTTCACATATGCCTAGCTACCTAGTACCTACTACCGAGCTATCTACCTATACAAATGAGTGTAAGATATTGGTCAATAGTATTAGCAGAGCTCATCTCCAACTCCAACGACGAGTTGCAATCAATTAAAATACAAAATTGAATGTAATTAATTACCTTACTAATATCAAGATCGAGTGAAATGATAGGTAACAATGCATATCATATCGATAATTAATGATCACTTTCAGGCAATCTTTCATTGTAGCACGAATTATGATTTATTGTTGCACCATTTACGGATATACCTCTCTGTATTCATTGTCGTGATAGATAAATTTCGAATAATATATTTTTTCGAAGTCACAATATACAGATTAATAAACACTAATTCAGGCGAAGGATATTACTAAACAATTAATTGCATAATTAGAACGCTCTGGAAGTTTGGACCTACAAAAAAAAACCTACGAAAATGTGTTACCTTCGGAATAAATTATGGACATTTATTTTTCTCACTCTGTGTCCGTACAATCGCCTATTAATAACGTGGATAGATATATCACACTCGAAACGATCATTGAATAATATATTGGATCTATCTAATAGCAGTTGATTAACCAATTGATTTTTTTAAAATGCCGATAAATTAAAAATATGCCGGATTTAAAACGATTTTTTTTTACATTGGAAATTTTCGGGTGGGCAAAAAAATACTACCGAATCTGTTTTGATATTCATTCATTTTTAAATGAAAGGCCATCGTACAGAACACTTGAAATTTTATCGTTAAATTTTTAACTCGATTTTCCATGTCATACATATTGTTGATAAAAATCAGGCCATTACGGACGCTCGTCCTATGGCGGATGGGAGGGAGGAGGACGTAGAGTATAAACGAAATCCGTTTTGAGGTTCTGGAAGACCATTTAGACCATTTTTGTTCATGTTAGATATTTCTTTCTTTCTATTGTTTTATTTTATTGTACTGTTTTTATTTTATTTATTTATTTTTATGTTATTGTATTACTTATTTCATTAAAACTAAAAACAATTTACTCAGCTCGATACAAACCAAAATCAGTCAAGGGCAGTAGGCTTAAATTGACTGTGGATTTGATATTTTTGAGTGGTGATGACCACGGATCAAAATTCAGTTATCCCCAAAGGCTATAGCAGGGTAAGGAGGACGATTTGCCCTTGGGTCTCAGAATTCAATTTTTTAAGCAACTATTTAGGTATTGGTAAAATATGATTTTTAAGCGTTCTCGCGATTTTTTATCTCGTCACTGGTAGCGGGGGGTTGGGAGGGAGCCCTTTCGTAGGGATTTTTTTTCTTCGCAAATTTTTGGCCGATTTTTTTCAAACTTAGTATGAAAGTGAAGACACTTGAATAAAATGTGGAATTTTTTCAGATTTTTCAGACTTTTAATATAACTTTGAAATGGGTTTTGAAAACTTTGAGGGGGCTTGTAGGTCCCATTTTAGAGCTGTAGACACGAAAAAAAAATTTCGAGTTATTAAAAGTATTTTAAATCAAAAATGAAAATTATTTAGTCGGTAATTTAATACTTAACGAACGAAAAAAAGGGAGTCAAGTGCTGTGGAGAGGACCACCACTCCAAAAAAAAAATATTGAAATATAAGAGGTGTAAAATACTCCTAGAACCTTGAAAAAAAATTTTCGAGTTTCCAGATCTAAAATGAGGACCTACGAGCCCCCTCAAAGTTTTCAAATCTGATTTCCAGATCATAGTAAAGGTCTGAAAAATCTGAAAAAATTTCGCAACACTCCTTCTAGGTACCTCCACTTTTATAACAAACTGTAAAAAATTCGTTGGTTATTTGCGAAGAATAAAAAATTTAATGTTAAAATCCCTTCGAAAGGGCTCTGTACCCTGCGATAGCCTATATAACAGGTGGTGCCGAGGGGCTTAAATTGCGAAAATTGAACGTTTTCAAATCAATTGACAGAGAACCGAAAATTCTGTAATTTAACCAAAAGTCTGCCTAATACGTTAATTAAGAGAGGAGAAATGAAGAGGGGTTTTCACCAATTTTTAAAAAGAATACGAAATCTCATCGTTTCTAACAACATAATAAGTAAAGGTATTTTTTTTTATTTGTTCGCCTCCAAAAAATTCAAAATAAATGATTTTTTCTATTGTTGAACATGATTTTAAAACTGCTAAAGAGCAAAAAAAATCGTAAATTTTTTTTTTTTGATTTTTGCGTTCATTTAAAACTTTTTAACTCAATATGGGAGAGGATAAGGGTTAATTTAGAGACTTTAAATTTTTACCACGTTCGTTTGATATTATTTCGTAACTTTTTTTCATCACCCCGTTCAACATATGAAAAAAAAAAAACAAAATTGAAACGCCCTAGTGAACACCACCTTATTCGCGAATAATGATACGAAATCTTTATCTAGTAAATGAAATTATTACGTTCTTAGATTACTTTTATAAGTCCATCCTTGACTCGATGTCTCAGCACCAATTCATCATATTTGTCTACCCTTTACCTATACCTAAGTAAATAGGTAACCTCACACGTAGACAACTTGACAGAGACTCGTACGATAAAACCTAATAATAATTACATTAAGTAAATACTTGATCAAAAATTTTCAATATCGACCTAGAACCTTGTATTACTCGTACAAACAAAAAATATAAAAATACAAATAAACATTTGGTGAAACTTCGAAAAATCTGTACTAAAATAAAGTCGGATTATTTATGAAACAGTAGGTGCTACATAGGAGCAGTTACAGTATTTTATTGTATACCTGTAGGGAACACAGTTGTACCGTAAGTTCAAGGCAGTCCAGATTAAGGCACGTTTATTTATACGACACATCTTAAAACGACATCTTTCCGTGCGTACGACTACGTATACACTCGCGAGTAATTATATTTGTAGAAAATTCGCGTGAATTATTATCTGCATTGTGAATAAACCCCACGCATTTTGAGCGAAATTTAAATCACCTATTCTTATGTTACAAGTAGGTATCCCACTTCGAAAAACGAAAACAAAAATTAAATGAATACTGTCTTATAACTTTCGAAAAAAAAACCTATGGAATCGTATTACGCGATGATTTATAGGTAATTTACATTATTTATTTTCTGCTATGAGTATGTATATATGTATATGTGTGTGTGAGTGTGTGTGTGTAGATATTGTATAAGTTCAAATGACTCTATTGAAATAATACGTATAGGTAAAATATTTCGCTTTATAGATCGTAAATTTTATATCGTATCATAAATACGAAAAAAAAAAAAAAAAATGTTTTCACAATGACTAAATCGTAAAAATGAGCAACTGACTTGCGTATTTGTCTCAATTGTTGTAATTTAGAATTTCACTAATTTCATTACAACACTGTATCTAGATCAATAAGTTAAGTTTTTTAATTAATGAACTTAGCATTTCGACGTAGCTCTGGGTACTCTTGAAGAGATCATTGTTGCGTACCTATTTAAAGAAATCTAGTTAAATGTTTATTTCCTTTGATAGATGTACGTCTGCGTATAGCTTAGTAATGTATGTGAACATGAAACATTCCGTTTTCCTTATACTCTCTTGTTACACTGGTAACTTCATCAGTTATTCAGGAAATTATGAAACAAGCTGTATAGACGCACATACCCGGCAAGATAAAAAGTAATTATGTTTGTACCTAGATTTGTATTTTGATATTTGGTCAATTATTCCAAATGCAGTTTACTATTTTATTAAAAACAATCATAAGCGTATTACGAGAAATATTTATTGTACATAAGTAAGTATAGGAAGTGATCGATTGTGTGATTGATTAAATGATACAGATACTAGTGCTTATTTACATTCACTGCTCGAGTGATGTAGTAAAAAATACCGGTGATATTATAATTTTAGATTCTTACAGTTGGTATGGTTCAAATATTTCAACCGCGTGTACTTTCTTTTTTAATATACGCATTTTCATAAAACTTATACATTTTAATCTCTTTAATCGTCAGGCCTTTGGGAAAAATTTTTAATGTACGAAGATATTGGGATTTGGTCGCTTACAGTAACGTCAAAAAGTCAATAAAAAAAAAAGAGCCGTACTTCCCCCAACCACGTTATTTCAATTTCGTACGTGTTACTTTACTGATCTTCAAATTCCTTGCGTTTTGTATTTGTACCATAAAAAAATCGGGTTTTCTTTTTTGTTGACGATGCTTTTCAGGGTGCTGGATGATTTTCGGGCGAATAGCCTGAAAATAGTTTCAGTTGTATCAGCTTCTTACTTTAATTTGAGAGGGAAACTCGAAGAACGGTAAAAACATACCAAAAATCCTTCTTTTTCGAGCTACTTATAAAAAAATGTAGAATGACCAAAAAGTCGAAACACCAACAAATAGTAGGGTGCTACTCGTATAAGTTTGGGTGCCGTGGCACGGGGCTCCGTTTTTTAAAAAAAAAGGTGCCACTGGGCTACCCACAAAATATACTGTTTGAAAACAAGTTTTGAAAATAAAAAATCCTCTAAAAATACTTCTAAAAAGCATGATATTAAAAATTACGACAAAATTTTAAATACCTGTTGGTGAAAATTGACCAAAAAATAAGAAAAAAATCGTTAAAAAATCATTGAAAATTGAATAAAAATTTGAGAAAAATGGGGAAAAAGTGCAGAAAAGTGATCGAGAATTACGAAAAAATGTTCAAAAAAATGCGAAAATTAATCCAAAATATGCAAAAAATTGTTAAAAGTCAGCAAAAATTGATTAAAAATTACGAAATACCTAATAATAAAAAATGTATGAAAATTTACTTAAGTTATGAAAAAGTCGTTAAAAATCATTGAAAGTTGGATAAATAGTTGGTAGAAATGCGTAAAAAATGCAGAAAATTTTTTTTAAAAAACTTGAAAAATTGTTGGAAAATATATAGAAATTGAACAAAAAACTATGTTACAAATCTTCGAAATTTTGGTATAAATTTGATCATAATGGGTACGAAATTGCAAAAAATTTGCCAAAAATCACGAAAAAATGATGAAAAACAATTGAAAATTGACCAAAAATATGAAAAAAAATCATCGAACATTGCGTATTAAATTGGTAGAAATGCGTGAAAAATGCTGAAAATTGATCAAAAATCACGAAAAAACGTCGAAAATTTGGCAAAAATTGACCTAAAGTATGAAAAAATAGTTAAAAAACATCAAAAATTGGTTAAAAAATTTACAGATTTTGTGATTTCTGATCTATATTTGGCGTTTTTTACGTATTATTGCCTATTTCTTATGCAATTTTGGTTGGTTTTTTACAATTTATTTCAATTTTAAGTCAGTTTTCACCGACTTTTCAACATTTTTTCGTGATTTATGATCAATTTTCTGTACATTTTCCCCTTTTTTCTCACATTTTTACCTTATTTTCTTTGTTTTTTCTTTTACTATTTTTGATCAATTTTCAGCATTTTTCACACATTTTTACCAATTTTTTTCGCAATTTTCATTGAATTTTCAATGCTTTTTTGTTCATATTTTTGGTCAGTTTTCAATTGTTTTCAACGTTTTTTCGATACTTTCAACCAATTTTCTGCATTTTTCACCCAATTTTCAATGATTTCTAACTTTTTTTTTTTCATAATTTTGGTCAGTTTTTTCTTGATTTGTAACTAATTTTAATTTCAATTTTCACTGCATAAAATAAGTTTTTTCAAAATAGAAAGAAGAAGGGATGAACCAAATATTAAAATCATGAATCGTATTTTGACCCTTCAGTGTACGATGAAACGATCAAAGAAGAAATAATTTGGTGGTGGAGTATTAAGGATAAGGGGCTCATTTAATTAATTCGATACGGGACTCCCAATTTTTAAGTACGTCCGTGCCCCTTTCGAAAGGAGACAGAGGTATTCTAGGTTGTACTAAATCTGACGAGCAAGGCAACGGTTTTTGCCCGGGACGTGGCTAGTTTTCGCGTGGCAATATTGAAAACATTAATAAAGTGATATTTTAATAATTTATACGCTTAACATTAAAAAAAATTAACCTAGATGTGGGATAAAGACCGATGAAATGAGTATAAGATTGGTTATTTCAACAAGTCATTTATTCCAAAATTTGAAGGCATAGTCATTTAAATAATGAAAAAATTCAGAGAAGTATTTTTCGTGATCAAGAATTCTTACATAACTCCTCTAAACGAGCCAAAAGGGTTCTTTGCATAAATTGTCATCTTCAAAATGTAAGGGGCTATGAGCACACAAGTTTTTTAAACCATATTCAAAAAATTTTGTTCTATTTTTCTGAATGAAAATTGATATGCATGACGAAAACCTCGGTAGGGACAACGAGTGTATTTTTTGAGATGAAAAGAGAAGTGGTATTGGATTGAGATGCCAATGGTACAGAAAGACGCAGAAACTCAAATCGCACTTTTTCAATTCTATGACCGAGGTCTTACACCTTTTTTAGGGGGTGAAAATAACGAAAAATCGTATTTTTTTCGAAAATGACTCCTTTTTAACGACCTACAGGTCCACCCTTCTTTGAGCTGGAGTCACAAAATTTTGTATGGTGGATTTTCAACTCAAAGTCAACCATCTACGTGAGTTTGGTCAAAATTCGAGGTATGTTTTTTATTTCACTCCACCCTAATGTCCATGTTTCGTAAAAAGATACGTACTCGTTTTACATAGTTTGTTATCAATTAAAACAAAAAATCAAACAAAATGTCGAAAATTCAGGGTTGTTGTGGTGACATTGAAGCGAAGAGTAAGTATTATAAGTGCAATATAAAAACTCGAAAGCGTGAAAAAAAATTGAAAACATTTGCGAGTTTCGAATTCAAAAGAAAAAAAAGGATCATAATCATGATGATTGAGAAATTGATAGGTTTGATTTTTAAAGCACTAAAATATTTTTAAAATTGTATTTCATTTTATTTTTTTTGTACTTTCGAAAACTTTATCTAACCATCTTTCTCTCATTTTGCCCTACTTAAAACGTATCATTGTTACGCTTCTATAATCCAATTGTTATAAAATTAAACACTCAGTAGGTAATACTCGTTTAACCATCTCTCATTTCCCGACACATAAATAACCATTCGTAGTAGAGAAATTGCACAATTATTTTTATTAATTTCATAAACGACCTGAAAAATTGAAATTCCGACAATTTTTCGGGTATTTATGTCGAATTGGTATCATTTTTCCAACGTATATAGGTTCAGGTACAAAGATGCAATTACGGCAGGCAGATTGTACGTGTTTATAAATAACACGAATGAAATATCCATAATATAAAATATTTCGGTACAAATATCGAGAAAGGAATTTACTCGGAAATATTAATATACTTACCTGTACAGTACGCCGACGTACCTACTCGGATGAAATAAACTCAAAATCGGTCATCACCTGAATTGATAAATTGGAACAAATACGATCGAGAAGTTAATACATGCTATAAAAAAAATTACATAAGCTTCGCTTTTACTAGAAAATACCTACCAACCTATACGGGTATAACTTTCGGCATTTTCAAACTTTTAATTACCATTTCCGCGATTACCACCCGTTAATTCCGAAAGGAAAGACGAAAAAAGTAATTTGCATATTCATGACACACCTGAGCACAATTTTCAATGAATTTACCTAATCCACAAATGCGACGTTGAGATTTTTTTCAACGCGAAAATGTTTATGTAAGCGTAATAACGTAATAGGTAGGCAACCCGAAAGGAAAAATATCGGACGTATAAGTGCATATATGTATAACGTAGTATGTCTTCCTTATACCAGACTCATCGATAATAAACTATAAACTATGACACCTACGCAATTAACAATATATCGCGTCGATTATACCAATTTTTTTCCTTACAGGACGACATTCCAGGCGAAAAAGTAGATAAACTGGTTTACAACGATTCCTAACTGAGTTGTTTTATGCAGTAATTTACGGTCCAATGTCAACGCATTATGGTCAATGTCTGGTTTCATATATCCGCCGGCAAATTAACCATAGAATACTTTCCATTTTAAATAGATATTTATCCAGATCGTCCGTCACCTTTTATAAATTAAATACTTATAGGGAGACTAATTAAAAATGCTGTTATTATTTAGCGCCAGTCGCAATTTTAAATGTTTTCCTATAGCATTCTGATGATTTTTTTCAGATCATTGAACTAAACAACATATGAATAAATTTATCGTATCTTTTAAATTTACGTAGACTAAGTAGTATTTCGAATATATCTATATATGTGCGTGTTTTAGGTGACACGAAGCGATAAATTCGTAATGTCGATGTAAATAAAATATTTTTTTAATATTATTACTTTTTATTTTTTTTTTTTCAAAAAATTCTAATTAACCAAATAAGTATGCTTTTACAACAATATTTTCTTGAACCAGATATAATTTTCACACTTTTGAACTAGCTCACTTCTCGCTGCTTATACATCTACCAAGTTCCTAGGCATGTTTAATATACCTGATTATTTAGCTTTCCTTCCTCCTAAACTGTCTAATTGAATCTGAAAATCTGTACGTAAATTTCTAGTAAAATATAAAATATTTTCTTTGAGTTTTTAAATAAACTTTTTTAGTGAGAAATTGAATTAGAAAAAAAAATTATTTTGCCTTCCTGGGCGAGTTTTTTGTTGATAACATTTTTTTTTTTTTTTTTTTTTTCGAGTAATTGCAAAATAGCTCTTACTAGTATAAGTAAAGGTATTATAGAAAATGTAAATGTTTGGAATTTCCATAGTAAGTAGATAAGTTATTAATCTCTCGGATAACCAAATACTTAATTTATCCAATGAAATACGTAACAACGATGTAAATTAGTGATACAGGCTTTGTCAGAAAGAACCTTTACCACAGGATATTAATCCTAATTTGTATTTAGATGTGTATAAGTCTATAGGGTGATGTTAGCTGAGCGTTACGTAGTTTTACAGGAGGGGTAGTTTCAAAATTTCGACAACTGGTTACAAAGAATAGGAATTTTAGAAGCAGATTTGAATATTTTCAAACATTATCATACATTTTTAGTTTCTTCTACGTATTAAACCAGAATGGTTTTCTTTAAATTTTGTCTTCAATCTTAAAATTTATTCGTATCATTTATTCCTTTTTATGATGTATTCATTATTCCGGCTTTTTTGTTGAACCGAGTAAGACATATCTACTTATTTACAAGATTTTATTCAAAGTGAAACTTTTGTCGATAATTGAAAAAAAAATTACCAATACAAGGATAACCTAGTAAAATTTTAATTTCAGAATTACTTATTTTTGTAATGTTTAAAAAAATTACTCGCGTTTCTTAAGAAAAAAAAAAAAAAAAATGAAAATCTGTAAAAGCTTACAGATGTTTGAAAAAATATACATAGGCTTTTTTTAATATATACCTACTTGGGAACCTATTAAATATTTTTATTTCTAATCGCTTCAAATTACATTTCTTCAAAAATCTGCACATTTCAACATTTAATCGATTTACCAGTTAATGATAATTTAGGCTTTTTCAATCAGCCTCTCTTTTCAAACTTTTTATTCCGTGTTAAAAAATTACCAAATTTCTGTTTGGCTTTCTCTGCACTTATAGTATCATGTGACAAAATGATAGACATTGTAATCAATATATCGTCGGAGTACTCACCACAAAAATATTAGCAAAACTTCTTAACATAATATGAAGTCGATGATCGACAAAAAAAGAAAAAGCAAAAATTCCCGACGATTTCAAATTTTCGTACGAAAATACAATAGTGAAATCATACACATACAATAACGATAACAGTTCGACGCTCAAAACGTAAACTGAATTCAAACAAGTAATCTTCCATCCATGGTACATTTAATGTTGCCGGCTAACGTGATCCTCCACTTCAACCACGAGATCACTAGTCTCCAGCTGGAATCCATTCACTATGGTATTGCAGTTAATGCGTTCGCTGTACAGAAAGTTCATAGCATGAATCGTTGATTCTAGCTTCTTTTTTTGAGTATTTCAAAACGTATTCGATTTGATAATTTTTTTCTCTTTAATAAAATAGGCAAAATATATCGCAAATGTTTTTTTTGTGAAGAATTTTTTTGGTATCTGCATGTATCACTATTCAGTAGGTAGGTAGGTAGGTACAGAGAAGAATATTTGTTCGCTTCTCAAAGAAAGTGTACTTCTGCTTCTATTAAATTTTCATGAAATTCTCTTGTATTTGTACTGGGTGTTTTCCCTTATACTAGTGTTTGGTCAACTCATGAGATCTACATGTATTAATAATTAGTATACCAAAAAAATTGAAAGGGCTGAGATATGATATTATCAAAATTTCATTTTCGCCCAAACCTGCCGCTCAATTTGAAAACTCATAGAAAAAAAAATTAAAAATAAAAAAAAATTGCTGTTGCTCTAAATAACACTATATACGTACTTTCGAGTATGTGTGGTGGAAAAATCAAGAATACAAAAAAAAAATCACTGAAAATTTATATCATTTTTAGTTTTATGTGAACAACCTTTGAAAACGTTATTATGAGCACATCATTCAAAAATTTTAAAATGAACGAGAGAACACCTTCAATTCGGTGGTTGGGATGGTAATCCAAAGAATTTCATTTATACGAAGAAAAAAAATACCAATTGAAGAAAACAAATTTCAGTCATTTCTGAGCAAAAATAGAAAAAAATTATTATTTCGAAGGTAAATGAGAGAAAATCGAAACGATTATTCTACAAGGCAAGGAATGTGAGTGAGGGATTGTGCTACAAAAATCAAGAGTGGGGATGAAGTGGTTTACAAATTGTAACGATAAAAGTTTTTAAGAATTCAGTTGAAAATTTCCAATTTTTTTTGGATAATTTCTGAAAAAGCTATTATGAGCTTTCCACTAAAAATTTTTAAAATGACTAGTAGTGCTAGTAGTGCACCTCCTCCCCACTTCATGGCCTGAGCAGAAACTCTAAAGGTTGCCTGTATGAAAAAAATTAAATCTTATAAAATGGAAAGGAAAATCATGAACTTTCAAGAAAAAAATTTCATATTTTTTTCCCGTCTACTCAGACCGTAGGGTGGAAGGGTGCGCCGATAATAATTTTAACGTTTTTTGGCGTACCTTTTTCAAAACTTGACTTACGCACGAAAAACTGAAAAAATTGATAGTTTGTTTGCTACACAATTTTTATATTTTTATCGTTACAATTTGCAAAACACTTCATCCCCATCCTTGCTTTTTTACCACAGTTCCTCATTCGTATTCATTGTCGTATGGTGCAATCTTTTAGCTTTTTGCTTTTCGTGCATTTATCTTCCAATTTATAATTTTTTTTCTATTTTCATCCAAAAATGACTAAAATTTTTTTTCTGCATTTAGTATTTTTTTTCTCTGCATAAATGCAACCCTTGGATTTATCACCCTAACCATCGAGTTGAAGGTTAAAATTTTTTAACGATGTGCTTATAATAGCTTTTTCAAAAATTATTTACAAAAAATTAAAAAAGTTTCAAATTTTTAGTCCTTTTTTTTTTGTATTCATTTTGTCATATTTTACGAACCACTTTACCTCTATTCTTGATCTCTACACCTCACATACTCGAGAGTATATACTGTGATTTAAAGCAAACAGCGAATTTTTACGATTTATAATTTTTTTCTATAAATTTTCCAAAGTGAGCTGTAGGTTTGGACGAAAACGTAGTTTTGGAAATAGCATATCTCGGATCCCTCAATTTTTCAAAAGTATGCTAATCTTTATGTATGTAAATCTCATGAGTTCGCTTATCACTGGTATAATGGAAGGGAAATTAATGCGAAACCCCGGCACTTAGTCTTAATCGTTAATAACATACCAATTACGTACTTGATAATTTTTTTTAATACTTTTTTCGAAATTTCTGTTATAATCAGTTTTTTTTTTTTAAATAAATTTTTTAACGTCTGAATGTATGACATTAATAATGATTCATTTTTTCTTCAGGTGTCAGCGGCTGTGTGTTGGATCGCCCAAAGGTGGATTATTTGTATGTAATGTACGTTACGTGTATCTATTTTACAGTCATGAATGAGTCATTTGCCGAATTACCCAACAAATGAGACCCAAATGAAAAAGCATACCTACCTGAAGTACACCGGAGTTAGTTTTTAAAAGCCTTCAGCTTCGACGTAAACGATGATTCAATGTCGAGCTATTTACATTTTTTTGTTTTTTTCTGTATGCTCATACTTGCAGATTTGCCTAATTTTTTTCAGCGCAGTATAAGATAAAATACAATATAATATAATTATTGGAAATTGTTTTGCCTCTAATTTACCGTCATTTTTTTTAACCGATGGAATATACGTATTTCAGTTTTTAAATAAGTACATAATGTTTGACCGAGAATTTATTCGAAAGCTCACCTACACCCACTGTAATTGGAAAACACTCACGAAAGTTATTTCGATTAAAATTCCCTAATACGAATTCAGTATCTCATACCTACCTAGCGTAAATATTTCGTATACATACTCGCGTACTGCATATACGGTTTACTATCTCGTACACTACGGTATATCCAAATTAAAAAAATTAAATGTAATAAATCTAACTGTTGGCATTTCAGGAACATACACGATTCAAATATTTATCAAATTCGTGCATTCATTTTAATTAATTTAATACTACTTTCAAGTTGTTTACGTATCAAAGAAAAACACTCAAGTAAATAATTTTTAATGCACACAATTGGTGGGAATAAAATTTGTATTTGCTAAAAAATTTATTTTTCAATTCACTATTAACAAAAATTAGAATTGAAAAATTAGGTGAGTTAATATTCGAACTTTGACTCAACTTTAGAATGAAACGTCAAATTCTGTTGGGGATAATAATTTATTATTGGACTGTACGATTTCGACAATAGTTTTACTGCTCTACAATCTCCATAGGTGTGGTGTGATTGTGTGTACGACTCCACATATACGATACCTATTGTATGGTAGGTCACGAATTAGAATATTCGAATATATTTCAATAAAAACAAGTGATTAATTAATAAAATTCCAAACTTGTACAAAAATTTCGTAACCAGTAGAAATAATCACATGATTATAAGTAACTACGTATTGTGAATATAGGCAACTTACCTATATCAAAAATATAATTTTTCCTACAACTATAAGCTGCGCAACCAAAATTTATACGAACATAATAGTGTGAAGTGGTTTATAATATACTTACTTTTTATTTCAATATGTTCTATGTTCAAAAATGAAATAGTGAGTAAGGGTACTTTTAATAACATTTCATTAACGTTTATATATTTACGGAGAGATAAACGACATATCAATGCCATTCTTTCTATAAAATCTATGAATATTAAATAAAAATTTCTTCGTATCTCAGGGTTAATAGACAGATTATTGACATGTGAAAACTTAAACAGCTCATTTATTCATTGTATATAATTTCATTTGAATTTAATTTTCAATTACCTGTTTACCAAAGCTAAATTACACATTCAATTTAGCTAGTTAAGCAGTCTACAGATTAAATATTCTTTTAATTGATCACATCTCGTAAAAAATTCTGAACTATCAAAAGAATTGATAAAAAAACTATGTTTACTTTTATAAATATAAACTTAATCTACCTCTCTATCATTGCATGATAAAAGTAGAAAATTTAGTGAAAAAAAAAAAAAAAAAAAAAAGACTCAAGTGTTTGTACTTATGATAGGCGCATTTTTTGATTTATTTGTGTTTCTATCCAAAGACTAATAATTTTCTTTTTTTTTTAAATCCAGAAAAATCATAAAAATCTTTAAACGTACTAGTGGTTTAAAATTTACTTAGATCGTTAAGAGTTTCCAAGTTCGATGGACAGGTTTTTTAGGCGTGCTCGAATTAATGCGATTCATTCATAAATACAATGGAAAGATCATTTCATATGGCTTAATAATTTTTGTATAGAAAACATCAGTAACATAGGCGACGCATAAGTACGTATGTCTCAATAATAACTGTAAGAAGTAAACCATAGTTAGGTACCTCTACCTAGGTACTCATTACTGCAATGAAGTTTAATTCTGTTATCCATAGCCGTAATGAAATATTATAATTAGAAGAACAGTGGAAAAATGTGGTAATATGCACTTAATTTTTACGGAAGTTGAGAAATTTAAATGTTCAATTTGTTTCTGGATAAGATAGCTACGTTATTTGAAAATATTGCAAGTCCGTACTCGACGCCTTCTATAAAGTGGGATAGGTAAGTTGTATCTTATTACGTAATACGCGTCTTTATGATGAATAAGAACCATGTAGAAAATTAATTTCTCCATTTATTTATCTCCTATTTTCATCGAAAAAGTTCGTCGGAGTGTTCCAAAAATATCTATTTTTTTCATGAAAAATAGTTCATTTGAACGTGTGGGTGTTGGAAAAAGCCTTTTCGGTAACCCTGTATCATTACATGAAGTTAGTCACGATTTTATTCTGTTTCAGGCTTACCTTAGTCGAGTCAGTAATTAACAAGAACAATATTAGGTTTTAATAATCATTGTGCTATCCTACATTCTGTATAACGACGTCAGCTTGTCGCAGCGTGAGGAGGGTCAATGGGAAACCTTGACTTGTTGAATAATACCCACAGACTGTATGTACATATGAAGCTCTAATTCAAATCAGTCATCAAACGAAATTGTAACAATTTCAGTTCTTTGTATGACGACCCACTAATTTTAGAATATTGTCCTGTCTGGTCTGAAATACCTACGGTGTATAAAATAGGTATGTATGAAACGTCTTTTTTTTTTCTTTTTTTTTCAATGGGGGAGTTAATAGGTACGCGACCGTGAATTCTACTACCGGAGTTGAAATTTAAAAGCACTTAATCTTTGTATGCATATTCTTAAGGTTCAAATTATGTAATCTCTAGGTTCTGTACCGGATTAAAAGTAGGTATGGTAAGTAGATAGATAGATACATAGGTATGCAGTTCTATGGTTCATGTATTTCATTCAAGTGAACACTGAGAAGTGGAAATAAACTAAGTACTATCACAAGTATAAGAGATTATCTGAGTGAGTTTCGATTGAAATCAGTGGTAGATTAGAGAAGATAATATGTTATAAATTTGTGAATTTTTAACAAACGATTAATATGCGGGGTTTCATAAATAATTTACGCATAATTGTGATTGATTTCAGGAGTAATTGTTTAATGTAATCAAAAAGTTTAGCTGTGCAACGGTCACAAAATGAATCCTCATGAAACCTGTTTACTACGTGTAAAAAATTTTGGTCAAAATTGGTAACTGACCAAAGCTGTTTCTAAAAAAATCGGCATCCCATCCAGCATAGCTAGGTTTTCCAAGCCATCCAATTCGTTTTCTTTTTAATGCTAATAATGCATCATAAAGTAAGTGTAAAATCCTTCTATTGAGAAAAACCTGTAGCCAAATCAAAAGTTGTGAATGTAAAGAAAGAACGATTGCGGAAATAATACACATGTCATTATTGGAGTGGGTCGAATTTTTTTTTTTTGAAAATCTGCGAACGGCGGCGTCACAATACTTGCAAAATGACCTCAGAATGATGTGGTAAAAATTTTAGCTTTCCACCTCCATTTTTAAGCTTGCAAAATTAACTCCAAGTTTGCTAATTTTCTAAAATTTTTAAAAAATTGAAAAAAAATTTCCAAAAATGGAATTATTACTCATAATTATGCCCAAAATTAACATTGTTGGCAAATTTTCACAATTTTCCCTTTTTTTCAGTGATTTTAATAAAAATTCTATTTTTTCCCGTACTTTTACAATTTTCTGGAAAACAATGAAGGAAATATTTTTTGAGAAACGCCCTCCTAAAATGGATGTAAGATATCAATTTTAGGGATAATTAAATGTAATATTTGAATATTTGGTACCTCTCATAGTCGATTTTTGAAGGGGGACTCGGAAATTGTCATTTTTTACGTTTTTAGATATAATAAAATTGTTGAAAATTAAAAGATTGCATTTATAAAAAAATTTACCAAGGGAATATATTTCATGTATTTTAGATCCTCAAAGGCATCTCTTCATGGTTTTTCATAAAATAATGAAGAAACGCAAGGAATGGTATTTTTTTAAAGTCGCTGGAAAAAGAAGGAAACGATGAAAATTTGCCAGCAATAATAATTTTGGGCATAAATATGTGTAATAATTCTGTTTTTGGAAAAAAAATTAAAAAATTAACGAACTTTGATCAGTTTTGCACCTTCTGCAAGTTTAAAAAATTTAGTCGGAAAGCTGAAATTTTTGCTACATAATTTTGAGGTCATTTCGCGAATCATTTTAATCAATATGTCACGACTGCATTATTTTCAAAAATCAACTATCAAAAAAATTTTCAAGCTATAGAAGAACGGCTAAACTATCTTAACTATCTTTAAAAACTATGTTTTTGCTTTCTTTTTACTTTTCAAATTGTCAACAGGTTTACACGTACTGTTTGTTTTATTGTTTTATTTTATTTGAAGGTATTAACGTTAAATGATGGGCCTACAGTAAATTTCAGTCAACGAATTTTTTATTCAACTTTTCTTTTGAAAACTTTCACATGGGATTCTTGTAAATGTTGTAATAATTATGATTGCAATAATTATCGTCAATGTAAAATTACTATTCATGAAATACAAATAAAATATCTGTGATTATCAAGCTAGCTGCCCTAAATCTGCGAAACTATTTAATAATATTGATGGAAGAAGCTTTTTAGTTAAATGGTTTCTTAGAATTAAAAAATAATAACTGCATTGTATAGAAAAAAAAACAAACAAAACAATGATATAACGTTAGCAAGTAAATAAAACTCTATATGCAAGAACTCTAACAAGCAACATTCTACATTCAAACAACAAGGCTAATTGCTTGAACATTGTGCGTTCTGTTGTAACACGTAAGTTAAATACAGTGTAGTCAATTTTTTCTTCCAAAATGTTTTAGCACGTGCAAAAAAATGCTATATGAAATATTTGATTTTCATCAATTACGAAGCTTATTAAAGTTTTTATTTTGATTGTTAGTCCACATTTTCTTCAAATAATCGAGTTTCGTTTTCTGGTAAAAATCCTACGTTAGGTTCAGACTAGATTTTAAATGTAACAATTACACAATTTATAAAAACGAATTTTATGATTGTTAGTATAACAACATTGATGAATAGGTAAAAATAAAATAAAATTTTCCGAAACCTAACATAACAGAACAGCGGTAATTATGATAACGATATGAATTGTCTCGTCATATATAAAAGATATTAAATTGTAGCCATAGTTATAATAGTTATAATTATTAATAAGTTTTTAAAATGCATTCATTTTTAAGTCGTGCCAATGCAGTTGCGGCTTACGCGTTAAGCGTACTAGCATGCTTGACTTTCATGTGTTTCCTTTCAACGCTTTTCATCGATTACAGAACAGAAGCATCAATTAATACAGTTAAAGCTATTGTGTAAGTATTTCCGATGATGTTGCAGGCTTTCTGTACAAATTTTTTGATAAATTTGAGTCTTATGTAACGTTGATCATGTGATGTATATTTTCTAATTCATTATTACTCTTATGTACACCGCTTATTCTAATAAGGTTTATTGCAGCATTAATTCACAAAGATTTTGATTTGTTTTACAGAAAAAGTATTTCCAATTATAATTCGGACAGGCAAACGAATGATCTTGGACATATTACCATCGACCTCAAAGCTGATATCCTTTTTTATAGCTGAAACCAACTATTACAAATTTAAATGCTTATTTCTTGTATGTAGTTTGTATACGTGGTAAAATCTGTTGCAATGGTGATTTGACATTACTGTAAAATGTTGCTTCATTCAAAGCTCTTTTATATTCCTTAACTCAATTATACATTTAACGCCATTATTCAATTGGAATGTGAAGCAGCTTTTTGTGTATTTGTATGCTGAGTATGAAACACCGTCAAACTCTTTGAATCAGGTAAAATTGTTCAACGAATACGTTTTAGCAAAAATTATTTTGTAAAATCATTTTGCTTTCAAATAAATATCTTATGATTTTCAGGTCATCTTATGGGACAAAATAATTAAACGTGGTGACAAAGCTAATTTAAATTTAAAGAATATAAACGTGAAATATTACTTCTGGGATGACGGAGCAGGCTTGAAGTAAGTTCGAAATCGAATGCATTTGCATTGAAATTATTAACTGTTTGCAGCGCACAAATTTTTTCATTTATTACAGCAGTAGAACTCTGGTTTGCTTGAATGATTTTATAAAATAAAAAGTATAAAAAAAGGAGAGTTGACTAGTATATTATTTGTTTCAACGTAAATGTTTTTCCTTTATCGAATGATTTTTTTTTATTCCAGGGGAAACAAGAACATCACTTTAACATTATCTTGGAATGTTATTCCAAATGCTGGTTGTCTTCCTCATGTAAATGCTATAGGTCAACATTCCTTTAGTTTCCCAAATGAATATACTGTTGCAAAGCAATGATAATAAGAGCTTATAATCGCAATTTCTAAATGTATAATAACATTGCAATGCTGCAGCAAAACACAGAATACGATCTCGCCTTTTCATTCTAAACTAAGTTCGTTTTTTCCTTTTTTTTTTTTTGATCCATTTGGTGTGATCGAGTCATTTCAAAGATTTTTTCGAAGTATGTGTAGGTTATGTAAATTTTAGCTTCGATTGTTTGTATTTGTTAAAAATTTAGGTTTCTTTTTTGTTGAACTGTTATGTTTATCCTAAAATCAAAAAATATTGTGTTTTTAGATTTGGGGGATTGAAGTTGATAACATCATTTTTTTGTATAGAATTTCAATTATTTATAATATGTATGGATGTGTAATCATTATTCCTGAGTAAATAAATTTTTTAAAAATATGTTGTATGTTTTGTTGTTTGTGGCATATCAGTTGATTAAATCTTTCATATAAAATGAGCTGTGTCATGTTAACAAGAAAGTTTCACGTTGTTAAATTTCAGTTGTAATAACCATGAGTCAACCAAATATTTTATTAGAGCAATCTGAAGCAGCGATTATGTTGCTCCGGTTTCTTGGTCTTTTTCCTGTAAAAATTAATCAAGCAGGTAAGTCGCCATACTTAACATCAATTCTAAGCTCATTTTACATTTTTTTAATTGCAAGTACCAAATCATTTGTTTTTGCAGGTGAATTAAAATCAAAAAAAATGATTTTGTCAGTATTGTACTTCATTCTGTTCTATACATTTTCCATGTTTATCTCTACTCGTCAAATGTTTCGTCGAGTGTACATAATTTCTTTGAAAATTTGTGATTTCGATTGTCTGATATTTTCTACAGCCACTCTCGTGGTTCTGATTCCGACAATGTTAATTCCTTTTGCATTTTGGTTACATATGAAACGCTCAGTTATGTTTTGGGATCACTGTCATGCTTTTCAAGTGAGGTCTACTTTCATTTTGTTGAAGTATCGATTATTATTGAAAAAATAATCATTTATAAAATTTCATTGCTAATTTTGCAATTTACAGATTCGTTACGAATTATTATTGGGAAAACCGATCAAAATTTGTATTAAAAGATTTGTAACTTTTTTTGTAATTGTTTCGGTGATTGTTGTTTTGATGGTAACCACTCTTCCATCAGCATTTATAGCTAATTTCAATCCTGTTGCCACTTCGACGTATTACGTTGTATTCGGTGGATTTATTGCAGGTGTTGCATATTGGTTATCAGGTTGTTTATACTTGAAACAAGTAGCTGATAATATTTTACAAATTATGGATGAGGTAAAAAAAAATTATTTGTTAATTAATCAACTTTCTATAAATGCTTTTATCAATTATATAGATTTACCAGTTGTAACATTCAAAATTATTGAACCAATTTATGGTTGGTGTAAAAACTTTGTTTAAATAAAGAATCTGTATGCCTATCGCGTATTACCAGAATATGAAAAAAATTTACAGTTTTCCACCACGTGGTATGCACGAGAAGCCAATTTTGCAATTTGTTACGAATTATGGGCAAAAGCGCAGCATTTACTAAAAGAATTTGGAAATTCTATGGAATCATTTTTAATGATTTATGGATTTACGTTGATGCTGACCATGCTAAATGCGATGTATGGCTTCGTATCTCAATTATACACAACTGAACTGAAAACTAAGAATATTAAACACGCTTGTGGACATTTTATTCTATTCCTGTGGAGCTCTACATTAATTTTTGTTATTAACGAATGTTCTTACCAAGTCATAAATACAGTATGGCAACTGTGTTCTATATCTTATTTCATAAAATAGGCGCACACTAGTCATTTAAAAAAATTTTTTTCCTGTTTATAGTTCACTTACAAATTCAAGATACAAACGATTTTTACAAATATGAACAATCTAAGCTCCAAATCAAAAAATGAAGTAGGTGATATTTCTTTTTTTATTAAGAAGTACCTACACACAGTTTGTAGAGTGAGATATACTATTGTTTAACGGTGCATTCATTAAAGTATCAATGCAATTTTTTACAAAAAATTTATTATCCACTTATACACTCTACCCAATCCTCTATGCACCAACAATAATGTCAATAATGATTCATTTTAGTCTAATTGTAGTCATGATTAATAAAAAACTTCAAGTAATTGGAATTGCGCAACTCATAACTGATCATCTTTTTCCTATTTTTTAGATAGCTGAATTTTATCAGATATTTCGAGTCACAAATTCTAAATTGAGCTTTTCCGGCTTTAACGAGCTTTCCAGAGCATTTTTCATCACGGTAAGTATTGTTATTGTAAAAATCAAAATTTAGGTAATTGTTTATTAATGTGTATAAAATCAAATTAAATGTATATAGGTCCTAAGTGTGATTATAACTTACATGGTAATAATGCTACAAATCAGAAATGATTACCTATTATCACAAAAACAGATGTTCATCATCAATACACGTCCGGCACACAATTGTACATGATGAATTTATTCATAACTTCAAACATCAAAACTGTTGAATTATATAAAACATGTAAATTTACGTAGGTACTTAAGGAAGCGCAAAAACTATCAACTATTTTATAGAACTGTTTTTTTTTTCTTTTAAACATATGCAAAACAGGAAGTAAGTATCTGATAAAATTCATCTAACACAAAATGTGAAGAACGATTGTTCAGTTTAATACATCTTCGAAAATTGCAAGTTAAATTTTAGAATCAGATTATTAAATGAACTAGAAAGTAGAAAATGTTTTCAAAAAAAGAAGTAAAATGGCATGTAAATAAATTTTGTTCAACAAAACATTCGTTTTTATTTTTTTTCTTCTTTTGTAGCAGATAGAGACTGTACAAGAGTGATTCTGCTACAATGAAAATCAAATGAATTTAACCAGTATTTAAACAAGAAAATTATATCAACATAAAGTAAGTAATTTATATAAGGTCGAATAAATGGTAATCATGACGTGTTTTCAGTGGGTTCAGTAATCGCATCCTTAACGGCTTGAGCCGAACCAAACTGATTTGATATAGCTAATAACTCTCTCAAGCCCTGTAAAAATAATAATATAAGGATCAAGTTTATCTTAAATAAATATGTATTGTAAAATATAAACAAACTTGATTTTCAGTTCTAAGCCTTGAAATAATTTCTTCTAAATGAACTTCTTTTTCTTCAACATAACTGGCAGCCTGAATCATTACGGCAGCCATTTCATTAATTTTCTCAGTTTGTGCGGCAATAATCTTTGAAAAATAATAAAAAGAACAATTTTAGATGAGTTGGCGTAGACAAATTAACAATTTGAAAAACAAAGCAACATAACACATGACGAGAAGGAACTATATGCTGTTTACTTCATTTTGATGTTCGCTGCATAACTTTCTAAAGTCAATTTTATTGGCTGCAATTAACTGAGATGTGTGAGTCCTGTACTTAGACATTATAAGGTCAACTGCATTTTGGTAATCTTGTAAAGCAGCTTTCAGTTCTTTGTTTTCAAACTGTAGCTCTCGTAATTGACGACTTTCTTGTTGAAGTCCGGCTATTATTTTTCCATGTGGACCTTTTCTAGCGTTTTCATTTAATTCCGCTAAATCATCAGCATACTAGAAAAATGAAACATCAAATGAATGCAAATATAAACTGTATTCCCTGAAATTCACGATTGTATGAATCAATGGAACAAACATACGTGTTTCATGGCATCTATTTGTTTATAAACTGATTGTGTTTGTGAAAGAAGAACATCAGCAGCAGTGTCATGTTCCTTTAATCTATCGGATAATTTCTTGGCATCCATCAAGATCTGCTGAATCGTTAATGACATGATTACTAAAACAGAAAAATAAAAATGATTATAATTTTCGTTCATTGGTTACGTACATCTACACTCTACATTTATCGCAGAAATTCAACTAAAAAACAAATTGACAAACATTTACCTTTACAGATTATCTGCTTTCATAGAGAAAATATTAAAAGAAAGGATTTTGCGCATATGGTATATCATAAATGCAATAATGCAAAAACGAAACATTAATGATGCATTTTTCGAATCTTCAGATATAAAAAAAAAATTGGTCAACTTCTAATCTTCGTGACTTCACTGATAATTTCAACACAACATACGAACAGCGAACACAGCTGATTCAAACAGTATAGAAGGGAAGGAAAAGAAGCAAAAAAGTAGGTTTACGAAATTGAAAATAGGAAAGTGTTGATGTCATGACGTCACATGATTCATCAATTCAGCAATAGAAAGAATTGAATTGCGATTTATTTATTTAATAAAGCTCAAATTTATAATTTGAAAATTTTAAATTTTAAATTTTATTTCATTTGTAAAAACTGTTTATATTTCCTTCAAAGTCAAAAGAATTCTGATGAATGATAAATCATCTCAAGTTCATCTCTACGAAAAATGGTTGGACCATCTGCTATCTTCAATGTTAACTGTACCTCTATTATGTATTTAAGATAATGCTACAAAAATATGAAAAGAGAAGAAAAAATTGAAAACCATCAATTATGTTGATTATTTGTCGCTTACAAAAATACAGAAAGAATTACCAATCCATCATAGATTAATACGATAAACTTCAACTAATTTTGTACTTGCCCATGGATTTGATACTTGATGTAACAACAGATATTTGTACCTACAGTGATGCGATTCTTTCAAAATACTTCAATTTCAAAACCTTGAAAATGAGCAATATAAGCTTCGCACATTTACTGAAATGAATGAACGAAGACTGAAAATGTTTCAATAATGCTCTATGGTGCGTGAAAAAATTGTAATTAACAGCTACTTTTATGTAATTAGTACTGCGCATACAAACTCTACAAGAGAACAAAGAAATATATAAGAGTTAGTTAATTTATATGATTTAGTGAATATAAAAAAATTCACAAATAAAATACTAAAATTCTTAGTATTTAGTTACTCATTAATACTCAGTAATATTACAAATGATTCAATACAAGGACACTATTTTGTCCAAGCATTTAAAAAAATAATCTAAAAGTACATCACAAAAAAAAATTTATGATTATATAATCTGATCCTAATAGGTATGTAGTAGGTAGCAATTCAAATACTGAACGATCTACTTTTCTATCACTTTAGTTAAGGTGGTTCACAAGCAATTAAAATAATTGCATTCGGTTTCTTTAAGAATAAACATGTTCTATGAATCGTTTACTGAAAGAAGTTCAGTTTTAACTAACAAATTAGAAATAAATTGTGATGAATTATGTAACATAATATATCACCATATAAAGTACACAAAATCATTCTTTGATATCGAGTATTTCAGTTACAAATGAAGAAATCAGTTCTCGTTCATGATGGCTATGAGAAATACAAAATGGGTGGCTCAATAATTGTTGATAATTTGGCCTAAGGTTGTAATCTTTTTTCAAGCTAAAAAAAATAATATTAATTGATGGTCGCAAAAAATTAAAATACCAAGAAAATCAAGTCTTACTTACCATAAACATACAAAATTTTCAAAATAAGAAGTAAATTTGCCTGGCGGAAGGCTAGGTGGATCATCTTTAACGACTTGTTTCAATTGTTCAAAGGGAGTACCCCAAGTATCATATGGGAATCTACCAATCGCTAATTCAATCAATGAAATTCCCAAACTCCAAACATCACTTCGAATGTCATAATTTGCTGGATTACCGGTAGGATCTATCCTCTCTGGCTAATATTTAAAAAATAAATTCTTATTAACTTAATTTCCATTTAAACCCAAGGAGATAAATGATTTCACTTACTGCCATATAAGGTTTACAACCAGCATCAATAGTTTTGGCAACGGAATCAACAAGATAACCTGAGATACCAAAATCGCACATTTTCACATCGCCAGTCCTGCTAATAAGTATATTGGATGGTTTAACATCCCGATGAATCACACGTAATTTAGAATGAAGGTAGTGTAAAGCATTCACAACCTAAAAAATTAATCAATTATAAAAGAACATAATCTTCAACCAGAAAAATAGAAACCCACTTACTGCGACAGTTATTACACCAAGAATACTTTCGGGTATTTCGCGATTATTTCTGTACACTTTATCATAAAATTTATCCAATGACATGTCCATAACTTCCATACAAATCCATACATCACCTTCGCGAAACAGGGCACCGTAAAATTGCACTGTATATTTACAATCAGAAGTTCTCATAGATACATCTAAATCCATCAATAATCTCTTTTGCTCCTGAGAATTTACTGTAGCTCTAATCCTCTAAAACATAATCACGTAACAGTTGAAAAAGTTAGCATTAAAAACTAGTACAATAGTACGTACTTTAACAGCCATGATAGTCCCTGATGGAATATGTTTCATTTTTTCGACTATGCCATAAGCTCCTCTACCTAAATCACAAATTTTTTCCAAATCATCCGCTTCTACAATAAAAGTCTCGTCTCTGATCGTTATTGTGGTTTTTCGGTCCAAATTTCGAGGAATCGATCTAAACACGCACATAGGTACAAACTTTAATTTTTTTCCAACAACAAAATTAAAAAAAAGTATTCATTAGATCACATACATATCAGGCTCCTCCACAGGAACTGTTACTTTCAGACCGGGAGGTTTGCGTATTTTGCGAGGTCCTATACCAAAAAATGAAACTTTATCAAGAGATGATTTTTGATAAAAATGATGATAACACGAATGAATCACAGAATGGTTACCTGACATTATGAGATTGGAACCTTTGGAAAATGGTATTTTCAATGCTACGTGATACTCTTATTTAACGGTATAGAACTCTCTAACCTGATGAAATTATAAAATTGTGTACGGTTTTTATCTGTAGTATAACATAGCAACAACACTAAAATTTTTCATGTTATCATACCATTACCTGTTTCGATCAATCAATTTACCATATTATTTTTAATTTGATCATGTTTTTCCAAAAAACAACAAATTTTTCGATTTACATATGTTTCATGCTTCGATTGATTTAAAACGAATGAAAAATAAAAAAATAAAAATAAATTTTAAAGCAGAAACAAATATCTAATCATGAAGAAATGAAACACAAACATTCTGAAGAATACAAAATTACAAAAGTTCAAGTTTGGGACATCTCGAAAGTCTGTAAATTGTAAAATAATAGTTTTGATCATTCCACGGTCGTCTAGAGGGCGCTAGATCAACATTACCAATACCATTACGTACGGTCTTATGGTCACACTGTGAAAGAAAAACCAATGGAATTGGAAAACACAAAGGAAACACCATGGAAACAAATGGAAACTGAAAAAGTAGGAAATTTTTAGCGAAACGAAAACTAAACCAATCAACACTTTTACTAAAAGTAGCCAACGAAAGTAGAAATGGGAAAACATTACATCATAATTAAGATCACATATTCAATCTATTCAGATGATTTACAAATTACAAAGGAAGAGAATCTTCAAGATTAAAACGAAAAATTGATCAAAACTAAATACATTTAGATAGAGTTGAAATTCTTCGCAGAAAAAATGCTTGAAATTCATACTTTTACAAAGTAGACCCGGGGCATATCAGCAGCACGTATTTCATGAAAAGGTCACGTCACTTAGGTTAGAATACAATATCTCAAAAGAAGTCTAAAGATTTATACTTTCAATTATTTGCATGAATTGATATTTTAAATGTTGTAGTCCACACTTTGAAGCTCAATTATTCGTTTAAATAAGAGATGAGCTTTAATTCCTTCTAGATAGTAGAAAACTTCACCTTCAAAATGAAAAAATCCTAGAAAATCAAAAATCAAAATATACATTTACCCATCCACGTAAAATCGAAATTTACATCATGACAAAATATAATAATAAAAATAAGAATAAATAATTACAGCAAATCTGCAACAAAATAATAATTTACTGCGAATTTTTTTGAATATAAAACTGATACATCCACAGAAAATTCATCGTTTCACACTTACATTATAAAAATTATCTACAAACGTACGAAATAAATTAATGAATGGATGAACACTTTAAAAGAAAAAAAATTATTATTCAAACAGTTAGGTAGTTTTTATAAGAAAGTTTTGTCAGCCCAACATGAGTTATTATGCTCTTCAAGTCGCACGAACTTTTGCATAAGAAATTGTTCTTTTAAAATTACACATCAGTTTTGATTATACTAACTTAGTAGAAGACATGGAAGTTCACAATATAAATAACTCTTTATCGCGTAGAACAATAAATCAAAACGTATTTATAAAATACACATAGAAAATCCATTGAACCGAATTGAATTACATTAAATGATTAGAACTCGACTTTGTTTTTCTAAATACAGTATCATAATGAATTTGCTGAGTCATCACAGCGGTTAAAACGAATTCTGCATTGTAGGCACCTAAAATTGAAACATTCTTTACAAATTTGAAATAATAACTTTAAATTTAGTAACCACTACTCACCACAATCATTCTGAATTAAATCAGCAACTAGATGTAAATCTCCGGAACAAGTTATAGGTAAATATGTTCTGGGTTTCATTTCTTGAATATTTTTCAAGGATCTACGTTGCTTTTCAACTGTTCCTCCCGCACATTCTATTATTTCTCTTAACGCTGATGCGGCTGGTACAACCCCAGGTGTAATATAAAATATTTTACCTTTGAACAATTGATTTCTTTCTTTAGACTGAAGTACTTTGCTAACATTACACTTGACAGAGCCGCCTTCGATTTCTACTTCCTCAATAGTATATGGAGCTTCGTCTAAAGGGAAGAGAAAGTGAACTAGATTTAGTGGAATATTAACGAAATAATCATATACTTAATGTATAATTAATTACCCAAAAAAGTATTATGATTAAACGAATCCTTCAGCCAATTAATGTTTACGATATGTTTGCAAGTGGAAATACAACAAAGGAATTTGTAAGTTCTTACTGCTTTATTCATGACAAGATGAGTGGCATCACGAGCTGACTTTGCTAAATCACCACCCAATTGTTTAACCATCTGCAACAATTATCTCTCGGTATTGATTTGTCAATACACAAAAATGATTTGTCTCTGTATATACCTTTTGTTCATTGATCGGATTAACGAAACCAGAAAACAGAACCAAAGGACGAGATTCAATTGATGGTGGATTCGGATTTATTAGAGCTACGTCATTTAATAAAGCTTCCGAATTTTCTTGATCCAAATCCATTATTCCGGAGGTGCTTGGTCTAGAACGTTTCCTTTTGTTGACATGTGCTGCAGAACCAGCGGCAACTTTTTCCAATATATCTGGAGGCACATGAATCGGCATCTTCCATGGTACTGAATAATTAGAAATACATTTTATAAAAAGAAAATTAAAAATTAAAACGATTATTTCAAAGACATTACTCATTAGGTGCATTATCAGAATGTATTCAATTTTAAACGGATTTCCCATGTTGTATTGTTGAAATTTCGGCAAGTCAGGCTGATAAATACAAGAAAAATGGCCAAAAATTATTTCGTTTAACCACTGAACATTTACAACTGGTTTTCCATAATCACGAGCTTTCTTTACTTTCTTCCCTTCAGGTCTATTCAGCAGAAACAAAAAAAATCATTTCATAAGTTTGAAAGAAAGAAATGATACACAAAAAACTGAATTTCTTCTCATCTTACCGTCGGCAAATTAAGAAATTATTGTCAGTCGAAAAATAAGAAGTGACTTTTGCACCGGTAAGTTCGATCATGTGTTTTACACGAGTTCGTTCTTCTCCTTTAAATCCCGATAATGACATCATAAATTGTCTACAAGGACGTTCATCACTACATCATTCAAAAAAATAGGAAGTTGAATATACATATTTAAAAGATACACAATAAATGTATTTTTATTTATATAGATACCTAAATGGCACCGGCACGTGTAAAGCGAAAAACGGAGGAGCTAATTGTTGTTTGGTTAAAATATCGCTCAGCCAATCTGCAGTGATGCATCTTTTGCCATCTCTCAAACCCTATAATTCAGTATTGATGGAAAATTGAAAATACCGTACTTAAAAATGATGCAAGGTTACCATATAAAGTAGTAATTTTTAATCTACAATACCTGCTGAACTAGAGGGTGTTTTTGTGTTTGACACAATATATGGGTTAATTTCATGCAATAAGCAGGTTCTACCTCGCCTCCATTATCTTCAATAATAATTTTCCATTTGGAAACTTGATGAGAGAATTCAGGATGCTTATCGTACTCAACAATTAAGAATACACATCCTAAAAGACACTTGTCAGGTGGAACTGAAAATAAACAGAATTTCACGTGTAAAGTTTGTCTTGATTTGTACCATTATTCAATCGTGTAAATACCTACTTTGTAAATTAGGAGTATGCCCGTAAAATCTAGTTTGAGGAATCACGTTCTGACTAGCTACTTGACCTGCAGCACATTTAGCCAAAGCTGCCGTAACTCTATTCACTGAATGATTATTAAGTGACGGTTTAACACCATTAATGGCGCGCGTCCCTCTCCCAACAGATGTTGGACTAGCATTCTGCGCGTTATTGGTAACGTTATTCAGCACTGTTCTCTGCTCAAATGATTACTTCATTAAAACACTTGTTTTATTGAAATAATATAATCTTTCATCATGACCGTTCACCTGATACTGTTGAGAATTTCCAGCTGGAGTTGGAGGTGGAGGAGGAGGTGGTGGCTGTATACGTTGGGCTGCGTGATGTTGAGCTGTCATCATTCTAAGCTGACCAGCAGCACTCATTTCTTGCTGACCTGCAATGATCGACTAAAACAAATTTCGTTAAATTTTGCCTATCGAAGATTTCACTCTAGTGTAAAATGCATTTAATGATATATACAGATACCTGCGAAGTAGAGACAGAAGATTGTTGATTTGGTTGTGGTATTCCATTCTGTAGTCTTATGCTTAGCATATTGGCAAGAGCTGTTTTTGTTTTAGGATTGACTACCAAATGTTGCTGTTGTTGCTGCTGTTGCAGATTTACTTGTGATGGTATTTGTCCATTGTTCATCTTGCATGAAAAAAAAAAAACGAACAATCAATACGCTGCATAAAAGTTATTGCTCAAGTAATTCACTTCACTAACATCTATTTCCATTGGAATTTGCGAAGTTGGCGTTTGTGGCGTTGCAGGCGAAGAAGCCAAACCTGAAGTCATCGATGTAGTTGACTGTTGAGCTTGACTAGGGGTTTGAGGCGAAGATGCTGGAATAGTATTTAAAGCGATTTGACCGACAGTTTGAGTCTGCGGAGTGGTTGCCATCTAAAAATCAATCACATATTAAAACCAGAAATACTAAGTGTTTTTTCTTTTCTCGATTTTTAAGTCCACAATACTGTATTCATGAGAAATTATTCACTTGATTCGGAGCATTAGGAGTTAAATTTCCCTGTTGCTGAAAACCGGATTGTTGTTGTTGCAGTAGTTGCTGTTTCTGATTATCTTGTAAAATTTGAAGCCTCTGAAATTGCTGTCTTTGTTGTATTTGAGCTAACTGCTGGGCAGTGACTGGATGAGCTACATTAAATATATGATTACATTAAGTAAAACAGCAGGTTAAATTAATTTTGAAACAAATCACTTTGATCAGCTCTTCTCTGCCAAACGGTAACAGAGCCACCATCGGCAGCATTTGGTAAAATTGCAGCATTGATCAATTGTTGAGATGGAGGATGCATAACTGTTTGCTGATTTTGTTGTTGTTGTTGTTGTTGCTGTTGTTGTTGATTTGGTTGTTGTGGTAATTGCTGTTGCTGCGGTGCGGAAATCTGCTGTACAATATTTCCTTTGACAGTTGTTAAAACTGGCGTTCGCACCATGTTTGGTTGATGGCCTTGTAGTAATAGCTTTATCACACAAATTTAATAAGATGGTGAGTAGGAAAAATGTTACATTTATAAAAAATTAATTTACATGTTGTTTTTGTTGCAGCCACTGTAACTGCTGTTGCTGAGTTAAACCAGGAGGTATCATTCCAGGTGGAATAGTTCGTATTACTGTTTGCCCTCCAGGACCGACTTGACGCACAATGCTAGTGGCTCCAGTAACAATGGATTGGGTTAACTGCCTCTGTCAAAAAATAAAAAATATGTAACATGAAAATCAATTACATTAACTTTCTGCATCGAAATGTCATCTACCAACTTGTTGTATTTGATTCTGTTGCATTTGATTTGGATTTTGCGACAGCTGAATTTGTTGAAGCAATTTTTGATATTTCAGTTTACTAATGAAATTAGCACGTTCCACATTCGACATTGATTGTAATTGCTGGTGAGTTTTTGCATCCAGTTGAATAGTTTCTTCAGTACCAGAGTTCTTTATTTATATAATGGGACGAATTAATTTTAATAACTAAAATAAAAAATGAACATTTTCGTATTAAAGTCTACACGTTACCGGTATTTGTTGAGTCCAAATGATACCATGCCGTTCTGGCCTGAGTTGCACATGTTGCAACTGCTGCTGTCCCAACTGTTGCTGACTTTGCTGAGGTTGTTGTTGAACTTGCAATAACTGCTGAGGAATTGGCTGCTGAATAATTTTTTGTCCTGTTTGCGAAATTTGTTGAGATTGTGTGATGGTTTGCTGCAAAAATTGTTGAGACTGTTGTTGTTGTACATGTTGTTGCTGCTGCTGTATTTGTTGAGACTGCTGTTGCATTATTTGTTGTTGCATTTGTTGTACTTGGCCGGATGTATTTTGTTGTACAATTTGTTGTTGAATTTGTTTATTGTGTACTTGTTGTTGTTGATGTTGTTGTAGTAAAAGTAACTGCTGTTGCTGGGGTTGTTGCTGTTGCTGTTGTTGTTGCTGCTGTTGCCAATTCACTTGAGTAACGTTTGGAGATGACGATAAAGTAAATTGATTTCCTACTTGAATTTGTTGTGAACCTTGAGATGATTGCTGTTGAACCTATTTTTAAACATGGTATAGCCATAGTAAAAATAATACAAAAGTGAAACTCTGAGTAGAAATACTTACAACATTACTGGGTCGCCAATGAGTGGTAGTAACTCCACTTGGTGTCACTAACTGTTGTTGAACAAGAATTCTTTGCTGAGGGTGAGGTAAATTACGTTTTTGAAGAATTAATTGTTGCTGATGCACTACAGAATTCTGCTGACTACCCTGCTGGCCCTGTATCAATAGTTGTTGCGGAACGAATTGCACTTTACTTTGTGTTTGATTGCTGTTAGATAAAGTAGTCAATTGGTTCGTAACTCCCGCTGTCGATGAATGTAAAAACTGTGTTAATCCTATTGATTGAGGTTGTGCAGCATTTGTATTCGACATAGTAACGGCAGTTTGTGATAGGTTGGAACTCGGAGTTAACATTTGTACAGTGGATGCAGATAACATAGGCGATGGAACTGTTGAAACCGAAGGTCCTTGAGCAGTTTGCGAAGATTGTAAAGGAATTTGCAAGATTTGATTGCTTTGTTGATGCATTTGCACACCGGAGATATGTAATAATTGAGACTGACTTCGACCAATTTGTGAAACAGCAATACCAGACACTGCTTTTGTTTGAGGAGTAGAAGACAGTACATTTGTTGGTTGAGTAAACTGGTTATTCTATAATCGAATGGCTAGTTTGAACACATCTGATATCTAGTGTACAACAAACGAATATTTGATAATAATTACTTGCAAACTTCGTTGAGATTCTGAATTATTTCCAACTTCATTCGACGAAAGCTGATTCCAAGGTAACCTTTGTTTCAACTGTTCCAAATCACCGTTATCTTTTACTTCAAGTGAAGACTGCACTGTTGAATCAACATCTTCGAAACCAGTAATATGGGCTGAAATTACATTGAAATGAATATAAAAATCAGTTTTTTTATAATTCTGACAAAATACAAAATTTACTTGTTGATGATGGAGATGTGACTTTAGGAGAAATCAAAAGTCGAGGATGGTATAACGATTCATTACAAATTGTTTTACTTTGAACACTATCAATTAACCAATCCGGCGTGACTATTCTTACGCTGTTGGATGTTTTATTCAAAGCATATTCGTATTTCACCTTTAGTTAAAGAAAACATTTGATTAGAGCAGTTCAACCTATCACCACCATTATTAAAAATCGGCTCACTTACATGATCAGTTTTGGTAGTAATTAAATGGGTAGTTTTTCTATTCAATGTCAACGTACACGTTCCTCCATTGAATGTTACTAAAGCCCATAACACCTTACAATCAGATTGGCTAACTTGAGATAAGCACACTGATATTCCATTGAATACACATTGATCCGGAGCTAAAAAAGCTTTAGTACTGATGCTTAAGTTGAGGGAAAAAGTTCAATTCCATTATATAAATACTATAAATGTTCTTCAGAAAACAATGATTATTGATATTTAAAAAGGATACGGTAATAGTTTGTTGCAATGAACGGACATAGAAACCCAGTCTTGAATAATGGCGGGAACTTCGTAAAGTTCTCTAGCATCAGTAACATCGTTATCGGAATAATTTTCGCCTATGATACAATGCGTGACGAAGTCCGAAAAATAATTTGTTCCTTCAGCACCACCTTCTTTCAAGGCATTTATCACCTAAACAAATGTAATATTATTTAACTGATAATGATGAATTTTAAAAAGACAAATATAACGCTTTTTTTTTGCTACATTAAATGATTTGAAAAAAATGAAATGTTTCACTAGCGTAAGTTGTATTTTGAACAAAAATTGAAAAACAAGAAACACTGAAAGTAATAATACGGCTAAATTTTTGAAAACCTACCTCTCCTCGAACATTTCCACTTAGATAAAATTTCACGGTCGAAAATAATTTTTGATTAGAAGCGACAGATTTGGACGATTCTCCACTATCCATCATTCAACTTGGTGTACCCAAAAAATCAAAAGCTGAATTTCGGGTAAAACACAACATTGAATGATAGCTTCAAAATAGCTCGATAACTGACTACAATTATGAATCCGTATACTGATAATATCTACACTTATTTCGTAAACAATAATTGGTAATCACTACAAATGACAATTAAAGCCGATTGCTTATAAATTATCTTGCATTATTACGGTGACCAACAAATGTATGATATCCATGAAATTAATTTATCGGTATTACAATTATTTTAAAAAAAAACACACTAAACTCAACGTATCAAACGTATCAAATCAAACTAACCATAAAAAATATTTAAATCAAACAAAATTGTAATATGTCTACTATCTACGCATGCGTGAAAAACTAGCGCTAGCACTGGCTAGCCTCACGAGGTATTCGCGCGTTAGGTTAGCTTTTGGCGACCTGGCCCTGCAGCATATGTAGTGAGGCCAGCGAACTGCTGATATGACTCCAGACTCAAAAAGCTCAAAGTGTAAACCCTAGAATCATCCAATATAAATCAACACTGAAATTCCGAAATTTCTCGACAGGATGTCTGAGATATCTTTTTGTAAATTAAATTATTAATACTGCAGTAACTGTATCCACGAATAACCTACGTATGTAACAGACAACACAGTTATAGAAAGGTATGAAGGCGATTATCGCATAAGGTCTAAGGTATAGCACCGTAGATTCATGATTGTTTCCTTGAAAGTTTTAATGAAAATAAATTTTTTAACGTTCAGAATTCCTTAAAATTGTACATTTTGTCCGTACATTCAATCTGCTAAACTGGTTTTCGTAACAATTTGTTTGATACTTTTCTGTCTTTTCAGTACAAGATATTTATTATCATACCGGTTGTCGCAGTGCGAATACATCGTAAGTACTAAGTACTCGTCAAATACTCTTAACCGCTTCAGTTTATTCTCAGGAAGTCATCATGGCTGCTTTTGAAGGTGAGTTTTTAAGTTGATGAACTTATTTATTCACTTCTTACTACTTCTGTAAACTTTGTTCTTTTTTTTATTTAGAGATGGGAGTTCTTCCTGAAATAGGAAAAGCTGTTGAAGAGATGGAATGGACGTGAGTACACCCATTAATCTCCTACATTACTTGAGAACAAATTTTTGATTTTGATGTATGTCTTAGTTTACCTACTGACGTTCAAGCAGAAGCAGTTCCTTTAATTCTGGGAGGTGGTGATGTGCTCATGGCTGCTGAGACCGGTAGCGGTAAAACTGGAGCGTTTTGTTTACCAATCATGCAGATTGTATGGGAAACATTGAAAGATTTTGAAAGTGGTAAAAGTCAGAAGGTTGTTAGCACTCAAGTTTGTACGTTTAACCGTGTTGAGTAAAAAAAAATTAGAATTATCAAACGCACATCATTAACAAATGTTTTCGGTTGACAGCTACTCATTGGGGATTGAACTTATGGGATCGTGGTTCTGCTATGGCCATTACTCCAGATAATTTACGATGTCAGTCTAGAGAACAAAAAGAATGGCATGGTTGTAGGGCTAACAAAGGCGTTCATACGTCCGGGAAATATTATTTCGAAGCAACTGTAACTGATGAAGGCCTTTGCCGTGTTGGCTGGTCAACTCCAATGGTATACTACTTAAAAAATCAGACTATCTCTGTTTGTGAAATCTCAATTTAAATATTTCTCATTTTATTCAGGCTTCATTGGATTTGGGCACTGATAAATTTAGTTTTGGTTTCGGAGGTACTGGTAAAAAGTCGCACAATAAACAATTTGATGATTACGGCGAATCGTTCGGCATGCACGACGTAATTGGATGTTACCTTAATTTGGATGACTGGAACATTAAATTTGCTAAAAATAGCACAGATTTGGGTCAAGCTTTTAGTATTCCTCCGCATCTTCGCAAAGCAGCATTTTTTCCCGCAGTGGTACTGAAGGTAAGTTAAGTGATCTGGTAAATCATAGTTAATGGTCTCGTGATCGTAAGATATTAATCTTAACCTGAAACAGAATGCGGAAATGTCTTTCAATTTTGGTGCCCAGCCATTCAAGCACGAACCTATGAAAGAGTACACCGCTATTTGTCAAGCTCCTAAAAACAACGTAAAACATTCGGAAGCAACTTCTGGTAATTCATCTGGTCAACAGAAAAAGATCAATAACGCTCCACAGGCTATCATTATTGAAGTGAGTGTTGGAAAAAGCAACTATAATTTTCTAGATAATTTTTATTATTAATAAATTGTATCGTTATAGCCTTCAAGAGAATTAGCTGAGCAAACGTACAATCAAATTGTCAAGTTTAAAAAATACTTAGAATCTCCAAATATTCAAGAATTACTTGTCATTGGCGGAGTTAACATCAAAGAACAAATTGCTGCTTTATCTGCTGGTGTTGATATAGTAGTTGGTACTCCAGGTCGCTTGGAAGATCTTATCACATCTGGCCATCTTTCTTTGACTCACTGCCGATTTTTCGTCCTTGACGAAGCTGATGGATTACTTAAACAAGGTTATGGAGATCTAATTGATCGTCTTCATAAACAGATACCAAAGATTACCTCTGACGGTAAACGGCTTCAAATGATTGTTTGCTCGGCTACCCTACATGCTTTCGAAGTGAAAAAAATGGCTGTAAGGATATTTCAGATGCTAAGATTCAATAATTTATGAATATAATGATGCTTAATAGTGATTTTAGGATCGTTTAATGCATTTTCCCACCTGGGTTGATTTGAAAGGAGAAGATGCTGTACCTGAAACTGTACATCATGTTGTTCTCAATGTTGATCCTCAAAAAGATAAGTCATGGCAATCACTTCGTCAGCATGTAAAAACTGATGGTGTTCATGCCAATGATAATGCAAGACCCAATAATCTTACTTCAGGTTTTGATTAAAATTTTTCACTCAAATATTTTTTGTAACGTAATTTTTTAATATTATCATTTTTTTTTCAGAAACTTTATCCGAAGCCGTGAAAATGTTGAAAGGGGAGTACTGTGTTAAGGCAATAGATAAATTGAAAATGGATAGAGCCATCATTTTCTGTCGTACTAAACTCGATTGTGATAATCTAGAAAGATATTTCAATCAGTTGGGTAAGTAATTCTCGATCAATTCTTTTTTCGTTTTGTAACGAAAGATATGCACAATTTTGTAAAAATTAGGTGGTGGCGGTAATAATCCTAAGAATCCATACAGTTGCGTTTGCTTACACGGAGATAGAAAACCTCCCGAGCGTAAAGCTAATCTCGAAAAATTCAAGCAACAAAAAGCAAAGTTTCTTATTTGCACAGATGTGGCAGCTCGTGGTATTGATATTGGCGGTTTACCATTCAGTAAGTATTCTTAATTTTTACTAGTTTTCAACTTATTTTTGAGATTGTATTGTTTTTTTTCAGTGATTAATGTAACTCTTCCGGATGAAAAATCCAATTATGTACATCGCATTGGACGTGTAGGTCGCGCGGAACGTATGGGTTTGGCAGTTTCCTTTGTATCTACAGTTCCTGAAAAAGTTTGGTTTCATGGAGAATGGTGTCCTTCTCGCGGAAGAAACTGTTGGAACACTAATCTCACAGATCAAGGAGGTTGTTGTGTTTGGTACAATGAACCAAGAGTAAGTTAAAGTATTTTATGATTAGAATTATGATTTACATAAATTACTGTTCTACAATAACAACTGTATATTGTTCAGTATCTCGCAGATATTGAAGATCATTTAAATGTTACTATTCAACAAGTGAGTCCTGACTTTGAAATCCCTGTGAATGAATTTGATGGTAAAGTAGTTTACGGTCAGAAAAGGCAGAATACGGGAAGCACCTACAAAACACATGTCGATCAAATGACGCCCGTGGTAAAGCAGTTATCAGATTTAGAAAGTAAAGTACAGCTTGCCTATCTCAAACGACATATAGCTAGAGTTGTATAATCTAATTAATTCTGTATTTATTCTTTCATTTTACATTTATAATTGATTGTATATTTTCTGAAAAAAATTTTTATAACAATACAAAATATCAACGAAATTGATTTTTAAAATTATTCAGGAACTAATAAATTTAGATTTTGTTTTTGTCCAAAAGAGTCCAAAAATTTCACTTCATCTCCTCGTATGCTTAGTGTGGAATTACTTTTGCACGTTTTTTCCTGAAACAAGTGTATAAATGTAGCAATTTAAGCGATAAAATGACATTTTTATTTTCAACGATTATCTTACCTTTATCATTGGCGCTCTGCACCACTTAGAGCTGCCGCATTGTTTGCAATTGACTAAGGGGATAATTTCTAGACTAATTGTTCGATTGGAACAGTTTTGACATTTGAAAAAACGTTTCATAGCATCTATTACTTTGATAGGATGCCCCTCAGTCTTACATAAATCTGATGCAGAAAACCATTTGTATTTGCACTGAAAATCAATGTCATCGGTGATAAATGAATTGTACGTGTTTTCTAGAAAAGTACCACATCAATAGTGAAGGTACCTTAAGGCAGCATACAGCTTTACAGGCTATTTTATAAGTAGTCGACATCTTTTCCTCCAATTGTTCTTTTTTCTCCATTTTATTAAAATAATTCTGTTCTTCCATATCAGCTGCTAACTGAGCTAGATTTTCATGTTCCGATTGAGCGTTCATAAGGTCAATGAATCGTTGAGATAAAACGTTTTTCTTTATTGAATTTCGCTCTGAAATTTCTTCATGATAGAATAATAAATAACTCTATCAACTATATGATCAACCCATATTTAGTCGCATTTTATAATACTACATACCCTCATCAGTATCGGTTTCATTTACTTCCAAGGCGCGTTTAACTGCTGAAATTCGTTTATCATCACTCGACGGTTTAACCTGATTAGGATTGATTTTAGATAAACCACCCTTTTCTTTTATCAAACGAATAGCGTTCATCTGCGAAATGAAACTCCTTACTACATAGAAAACTTCGAAAGCACTAAAATACAAATTTACCTTTGCCTGATCAAGCTTTCTTTTATGTATCGATTTGGAGGGCTCTGAAGGACAACTCTGTTCAAAAGATCGCATTTTCATTTTCAAAAAACCATCTTCTGGTTTTGAGTCTTCTATTTCCGGATTAATCAGTTGATTTGTTGAAGATTTTAATGACTTCTGGAACGAACTAGAACTGGAAGTTTTGGCAAAATTGAGATTTGATTTCACTGTATTATTTAAGCTTAAAGTTTCAGCTTTGTTAGATTCAAAAGTTTTTCTGAATTTCATTGTGACAGTCGAGTTATCTTTTAATGGTTCGTCAATATCTAAAACTATTTCTTTACAAGGTTTTAAGGCAATTGGAGAAAAGGACTTTTTTGTTTCTTGATGTGTTGAAAGTGAGGGATCATTTACTTTGGATGCAGGGATATCACATTTATTCGTGTTCTTCACGATTTTACCAGAATCAGAATTTTCGGGATCAAATACCGTTGCAAAACTAACGAACTTTTCTCTGAAATAAAAAATAAATTACAGAAATGCAATAAGAGGAATGCGACATCGTTACTTTTTATAAAATTTTCTTATAGTTTTTGTAAAATTTAAAATACCTAATTGTTTTTACCTTTTTTTAACATTCACCGCTGTTATTCGAGTAATTTCACCAGTTTGAAGCAATTTCTTACCAGCTTCTTTGAACACGCGCATCCTCGCAGATACTAGGGGCTTATCAAATTTAGGACTACTACTACAGTGAGCTTCATAATCGGAATGATTTTCTTTCAATTTCTCTAATTTGCTTTGATCTGAAATACGCTGATTTTTGAATTGCTCGGCAACAGACGGTTTCGCTGATAAATTATTAAGTATGCTACAGTCTTTTTCTCGATGCTTATTATTTCTTGGTGCCACTTTCAATGCTGTATAACTTTTTCCACCATAAAACACCTAGAACCCAATAACGAAAACAGTAAAATTTTCTTTCAAATAGACTGCGGAATGCGAATAAATTACCTCGTTTTTCCCCAATACTTTATTTCGTAAATCAGTGAGACCATTGGAATATGATGCTTGTAAGTCAAAACGCTTCCCGGTATACTTATTATACTCACTTTTCACATGGTAAATGCAAAATTCACATGAATTTTTATTCACGAAAGAGGTACAATTTTCTCCATTTTTTTTCCTATGTAGAAATGAATTTCATAATTAACATAAACTATAAATTAATAATTTTAAAGTCTAAATAAAGTAAATTTACTTTGCTCTGCAAATTCCATAATCTCTGGACATACCCCAAATCATTACTTGATCAGCGCTTCGAACACTTAATGTAATTTCTTCATTTGAAGCGACATCGTCCCTGAACGCAATTGTTCAAGATATTATTAGGAAAAATGTTTATTTTATTAACTGAAATACTAACTTATTCATAGACGAAGCATTTAGTACAGCAACGACTGTACCTAAAGCAAGTTTCCATAATTCAGAACCAGCTTTCCCAAATAAATAAACAGTCACTTGTTTTAAATCATTTTTCAAATCGCTGATTTTCCATAAGCAATACTGACTCCCCTAGAATCACAAAAATAGTGACAATGAACGATTTTTTTTATTTGTTTGAATAATATGTGCTCACAATTATTCACCTTTTGGGAAGTTCTCAATCCTGATTTAAAAACAATAGCTCCTGCGAATACCCAATCCGTATTCTTGTCTCCACAATTCAAATGATGCTGCAATCTTGCCAAACAGACCGGTGTTCTACCGACCATTTTAGACTGTATAAATTGAGAAGATACTACAGGATTTCTAAAATTTTAAAATAATGAAATACATTTCACTCATGAATAATCAACAAATTAAAAAAAATATTACATCAATCTGAGACCGAAGATCGGCTCTGCGCAAACATCATTAGTCACTACAGGTCTTTCCACTGAAAGAGTATCTTTCTTCTCGCTTTCACTGCGTGGAGTTTTCCATGAGGTCGTTGTATGTGTTTCTGAGCGATTTTTGAGTGCTTTTGATTTCTCTTTCAGTTGCTTGTGAATTTCATATCCGTAGTCTGAATATTTTTTTGCTACATTTTTTTTCACTATTTCGATTTCTGGATCTTTGGAAGAACCAGTGTCATTTTCAGAAACACTGTTCAAACTTGAAGTTTTCTTCTCCGAAGTATCAAAATTATTTTCTCTGGAGTCATTTTTAGCAACTTGTGAATCAAGCGATTGAAGCAATAGATCAATATTATCCATAAATATAATTTTGAATAGAAAAACGTATTTACATAAGTTACAAGTAGAAAAAAAACTGTGTGGAATTGTGAAAAAAGGAAACGGAAAAGGAAAACTGTAGTGAAGTGGACTGCAGTTTTAGCTCAGGTGTTTCACTCTTTCACTTTGAAAATTAGGTTTGATAACAATATAGGCGCGAAAATACAGTGAAAGCGGTGATGAAAATTGAATCAATTTGACGGCCAAGCTTTAAATAGTCAAAGATAAGTTATAGAGTCACCATCTTTTAGTAGCGACACTTACAGACTCTATGAAAAACTATTTTTTTGCCTGTTGTTGTGGTGCTGTGGCCGTGGGTGGCAACGTTGTGAGAAAAATTTTTCTCCATTACTGATTTCCAGACTTCATAATTATAAACTATAAACATATCCTGGAATTTTAGAATCGTAATTCGCAGAATTTGAATTCAAGATTTTAGTTCATGTTATGTGTGGACAATGAATATGAAGGATAGCGCATATTAAGTGTTGTTTACGATAATTTCATGTTTTTGTTAAAAAACATGCGTTTTCCTTTGAAAATAAAGGTAAGTAATAAAATCTGACGTTTTATGCTTATTTCTTATAAAATGTCGAGATGATCTCGATTATAAGTTAATTTTTCAAAATCAAACGCAATGATTCTCACGACATGTATTTGTATTTATGTGTAGGAATCGTCGTGTGTTTATAATGGAAAATAACAACAAGAATGCCTCTCAAGAAATTGTTAAACAGGGGCTGATGGTCAAAAGATCTCAAAATAAGAAAAGGTTTACTCCGGTAAATTACAAACAAAGGTGGTTCGTTTTGACTAATCATTGCTTGATTTACTACGAGCCCAATAGTGATGTAAGTGGAACTTTCGTTTTATATGAGTTTATTGTGGGTTTTCGTTAGGCTTTTAAGCTTGATATATGTTACAGTGCACGAAAGAAAGAGGACGCATCACTTTGAAATACGTGACCATTATCGAGCAGGCTACAATCAATTCTTTAAGCACGGCTGATTTTAATAATAGTAGTTTTACTACGTCTCAGAATAATTCAAATTTTATTAATAACAATTTTTGCGCCTATTCATTTCAAATTGGATACAGCGACTGTGGTCAGGATTACTTTCTGTATTTAATTACCTTCAAGGAAAAAGAACGGGAAGACTGGATTCAGACACTAAGATCAGGTATAGTAAATCGGTATAATGTATCCCATATAAAAATTACAATGATTATATTTAGCAATCAGCGAAATAGTTTGTTATTTGAAAATTCTTGTTTTATTATTACTATCTTACTTCGTTTACAGCCTGCGCCAACAACCATTACAAAATTTCTCGGTACCATATTTCTGAATGGAGCGGCAAGCGATGGCACTGTTGCAAAGCTGTAAGCCGTTCAGCAATTGGGTGTGAACCTACTACTTCTTGGATTCCGCTTTCTGTTTCAAACTTTGAAGAAACTTTTACCGACGATAACTTGTTATCACTGAGTAATTACATGAATATAATTTTATTAGAAACAAAGAAAGTTGTTATGAGAAATTTTTGATTTCTCAAATTACTGAAATATGTCTTTTGTGGTATTTTTTTCAAGCTTACGCATAATTTCAGATTCTTTAAATTCAGTGGAGTTGGAAAATACTCCAATGGCTTCATCAAAATCAAAGGTATTGCATAATTGTCGTATTTTTGATAAATACTCGAATATAATCAATGTTGTTTATTTTAGGACGGTAGTACCAGACCCAAAATTGTTGTAGCGTTATATTCATTTCTTGCAGTTGAAAGTGGTGATTTATCTCTTGAAAAAGTAATTTCTTTTTATCATTATTCTTAAGATTCAAACTTTCGCGGATAAGAACTAATAATTTACCTCTTTTATTCTTATTCTGTTTTCAGGGTAAAGAATACGAAATTGTTGATAATTCTCAAGAACACTGGTGGAAAGCAAAAGATCAGCAAGGGTAATTTATGAAATTGCATTAAACTAATAATTTCTCCTGCTAGTATGATTACACCGCTTTTTTTCTTTGCAGAAAAATTGGTTACATTCCTAGCAACTATGTCAAAGAAAAAGACTTACTAGGCTTACAAAAATACGAGTATGTATTTTCACTATGTTCAATTTTGGGTTTATTTTGGAAATGAATAGTTCAGTTTTAAGAAACTGTGTAAAATCATGTATCGTCCTCAACATAACTTTTTTTATCTTTCAGATGGTATGTAAATGATATGTCACGTCAGCGAGCGGAATCATTATTGAAGCAAGAGGATAAAGAAGGTTGTTTCGTCGTTCGTAATTCTTCAACAAAAGGATTTTATACGCTTTCTTTATACACTAAAGTGTAAGTGAAATTGTTTATAGCTTAAATATTTTTGTTTATTTGATAATTGCATTGTTCATTTCGTATATTTATAGGCCAATGGGTCATTGCAAACATTACCACATCAAACAGAACAGCAAAGGAGAATACTTTCTTTCAGAGAAACATTGTTGCACTTCAATTCCAGAATTAATTAATTATCATAGACATAATAGTGGAGGACTCGCGTCACGTCTCAGAATTTCTCCTTGCGATAGGCCCGCTCCGGCTACAGCCGGACTTAGTCACGGTTAGTCCATTTTTTTCATCAGTTTTAGTGCACTTCCCATTTACATCATTAATACGCATCTATATTATTTTCAGACAAGTGGGAAATCGATCCTGGTGAATTGATCTTATTAGAAGAATTAGGCTCTGGACAGTTTGGGGTAGTTCGTAGAGCTAAATGGAGAGGTTATATTGATACAGCTGTCAAAATGATGAAAGAAGGAACAATGTCTGAGGATGATTTTATCGAAGAAGCAAAAGTGATGACGTAAGTAGTGCAAAATGTATGGGCTGTCCACAGATGTTTTTAATGTATCCAATTTGAAGAGATCCTGGGCTTATTTATAAACGATTGCTATTAACCAACAAGATGACTTAAAATACATTTTTAAGACATCCTATTGATCAACGAACGTTGTTTACAGATAAACCACGAATTTTTTCCAATTGAACAGACTATAGTGTGTAATTTGTTTACAAATTTAACGATGAATAAACTTTACATCTAATTTTTTTCTCTTGCAGAAAACTGCAACACGCAAATCTAGTCCAGTTGTACGGAGTGTGCAGTAAACACCGACCGATATATATAGTTACTGAATACATGCGACATGGTTCATTGCTCAATTTTTTACGACGCCATGAAACAAATCTCATAATTAATACTCCGTTATTGTTGGACATGTGTATTCAGGTGAAAAAAAAATTTGCTACATTTGAATGTAATGATATGGAATGATGATGATCAAGCTTTGTGCTTGATATCACGTTTATTTGAGTTTTTTTTATCAGCCATTTATTTGTTGGTTATTAATATTACATTTGGTAATTTCATTCCGTAGGTTTGTAATGGAATGGCTTACTTGGAAAAGCATAATTATATTCACAGAGATTTGGCAGCTCGAAACTGTCTTGTTGGTTCAGAAAATAGTGTTAAGGTGGCTGATTTTGGATTAGCAAGGTAAAAAAATCGGTCAGTTTGAAAATTTTAACCATATTTCCTAAAAAATAATCTCATTTTTTCATTGTAGGTACGTTTTAGATGACCAATATACTAGTTCTGGTGGTACTAAATTTCCAATCAAATGGGCTGCTCCCGAGGTTCTTAATTATACTAGATTTTCATCTAAATCGGATGTATGGGCTTATGGTAAGAAGCTACGTTGAAAACCTTCTGACGGTTTCTATTCGTGAATTAAAATTTTCTCTTTTTAGGTGTTTTAATGTGGGAAATATTTTCATGTGGCAAAATGCCCTATGGAAGATTGAAAAATACCGAAGTGGTTGAAAGAGTGCAACGCGGTATCATTTTGGAAAAACCAAAATCCTGTGGCAAAGAAATTTATGAGGTCAGTTAGCGTTAAACTGTAACTATAAAAATGTGCCGGCTTAAGAACTTTTCATTAGCAAATTTTATTTTAGGTGATGTGTAATTGTTGGGCTCACTCGCCTGAAGACAGACCTTCGTTTAGAGCTCTAAAGGAGCAACTTCTTATTGTTTCTCAAGTACGTTTCTTTATTTTTTTGCACTATTCTATTATTTTTAGGAATTTTTTAAAAATAGAAAATAAAATATTTTCTTTATTTCAGGGATTAATTACTGATTAAATACGTATATACGTGGCTTATTTTCGTAAATGCGTTGATGCCTGAATTGTTTATATTTTACAAGTTTTAACCATTCTTTGTTTCATTTTATTCTTTTTTAATACGTTTCTGCGAAGTTTTTATAATTGTTATTGTTCTACTTTTAAATTTTACTGTTATCGTTAAGTTATTATTTAACGTTTCCACTTTAGCAGTATTATTTTTCATTTGTATGATTTTTATTTTATACTGATTTTTACCGATTTATTTTTAATTTTTTTTTTTTAGCTTTTTCTATGAAATTTTTACGGCATTACTATATTGTAGCTCGTAGAATGACTTTTATTTAACGTTTTGATCAATTAAATGATGCATTTATTTTTATTTTTCCTTGTAAGAACAATGGAAATTTCAATCAAATTGCTTGAGCTGCGAAATCAAGTATATGTTAAGATTGTAGTTAGATTTTTTACATAACTGTATAAACCGAAACACTGAAAAACCACGTAATTAGTGTATTTAAAATTGAGTAAAGTATTTTTTTTTTTCGATTTTTCTGTAACTTTTTTGATCATATGGGTGAAGCTATCTCCTGCAATTTAATGTTACGTTAAATTTCGTATTAGCTCATGTACGAGATCGTTTTATTCGTAAAAATAAGTGAAGGCAATGAACAAATGTGTATCAAAAAATACATCTTTCTGTTATGATAATCGTAAATAGGTACAAAACTTCACAGTACATCACATCGAACGAAAACAAATATTCAAAAAATAAACTTATTGAATTGTAACATAATTAGTCAGATGCGGCATATATTACAGCCTATACCTTTAATTTGTACATAGATATTACAACGATCGATAGAACTCTTGTTTTCAAAATTAAAAAGGCCTTACTTCATAATTCATGACATCAAACAATTAAAATTAACAATTATGCTTCTTTACTTCCAAACAAGAATGCAGATTAAAAAAAGCTGCGGTAAGTAAGAAAATAATCGCAAACGCGCTTTCATTCATCTTCATTTTCCTCCTAATAAAAGCAAAATGAAAAAAATCATACTTAAAAAGATCGTAAAAATATTATAGTGATGATGAACATACGAATACACTTACCAGTTTCGGTTTTTTAATTGGCAGATTAGTGAAACTATCATCTTTTGTTGAATACTTGATTCTCTTAATTAATTTCAAATCTTTTTTCGTATTTTCCATTGATTGACGTTTACGTATTTTTTCGCTGTTCTTTTGGATTTTATTTAACACGCCTTCACCAAGATTTTGTACAGTGAGCTGCGCATAAAATCAGTATGTTTTACAAATGTTCTACTTTTTGCAATAAGGCATAATTAATAAAAAAAAAAAAAAAGAAAAGATTAGCTACTTGAATATTGGGTAAAGCATCTTCTTCAACTTCGACGGCCATATTATAAACTTGAGAATTGATTCGATTGAACATTTTAGCATTGTTGAGCATCAATAATATATCTCTTTGGAATTCAGCGACTGAAGAAATTTGTTTATTATCGATTTTTTTCTTTATGGTGTGCAAATCCATTGGTCTAAAAAATACATGCAATGATACATCGATAAAATAGAGAAACTTTTTTTTATTGTAACACATATGATTTACTCACTTATAAATTATGCTCTCGTAACCAGGAACTTGTTTGTTGGTGATTGGTTTTTGAAAAGCATTAGCATATTTATGTGTTGTTAGTCTGGTGTATGCAAGCATAATGGATTTCTTACGAGTCTTAATTAATTCAGTATTATCCATAGTTCGAGACTCTCTGCTGCAATTTTACGAATGGCATTAATTTACGAAAAGTTGATGAAATCGGATAGTTTCATGTATATGAACACATACTCGATTTTCTTCAAAGGACTCTGCGTTTTGCTATTACTTCTACGTAAAACCATGACCACTGGCTCAGGTGTTTTTGTATCCCTTTTTTCGGATTTTATTCTTGCCGGTGTGCTCTATTTAGATAAGAAAATGAAAGATAAATGTAAAAAATAAATATAAGTCCGTTTCAGACGAGAACGACTAAAAATTAAAGATACCTCTCTGAGTATAGGCTTCTCAATAATTAAAGTTTCTTCCTTCTGTTCTTTTCTGATATGAAAAAAATTAATAAAATGATCACATACCACAATTCGAATTTATCTCTTAATTATCGGAATATACATTGGTATTACCTTTCATCTTCTAGTTTTGTGTCGGAAGGTTCAGTTTTAATGGCATGAAGAGAAGTTAATTTTTGTTCAACATCGAGATCGATAGGTTCTATGTTTTTAACCGCAATATTTGGTATTATAATACTCATTTCAGCAGGGTTTTCACTTGTTTCAGATATACTTTTTCTCTTCCTCTTGGAACTCTTAATAATCTTTGTAGGAGGAGGTTTCACATCCTCAGATTTTTCGCTTTCTTCAACGATTTCTTTAATAGGCTCAACAGCCTCGGTAGTTTTAATGTCATTAAACATCGCATCTTGACCTTCAGAAGGTTCAATACAAGGTTTACTTTCGACCAGTTCTGGTTCATTTGTTTTCACAATTTCGGCTTCACCTGCAGCTGTTGCATTAAGAATTTGTTCTTCAACAGGTATTTCAGATTGTGTACGGTCTATTTGATGTTTCTCATCAGTTGCTGCATTCTCCAGAGCCTTTTCAAATTGATCCTTTGATGCATTAAATTCTAATGATTTATCGGTATCAGCACAAGGTGAAGATTTTATTTCAGCTTCAATATCGGCAGTATTTTCCGTTACGAAAACTTCATTTGAATCTTCGAGTTGTGTTTGAAGTGCATCTTCAAATTTATCAGAAACATCAGAGTCGTCAGCGGTAGAGAATGGTTCGACTAATTCAGTAGATTCCATTTGGTTTTGTAATTTTTCTCCTCCGTTTGAATCGATATCTTTTTGAATAACAATATTTTCGTCGCGTATGGGCATCTTAGAGTCATGTTCTGGTGGTGTTTGTTGATTTTCTTCTACGACGTGTTCTTGAAGTGGTAATTCTACTGCAGTTTCTGGCGATATTTCTATATCATTTTGAATTTGATCAAAATCAGAACTGACACCTTCAACTTCTCTTACGTTATCTTCGGAGGGTATTTTATTTCTATGTTTTTTATTTTTATTAGAATGATTCGTTGGATCTTCGATTCGTTTAATCACAACTACAGGTTTAGAAGTACAGTTTGAATTTAGATCTTCCACTTCTGACTTGATATTTTCATTCGTTACAGGTTTTGCGATTTGTAATTCGATATTTTCGTAATCAGATTTATGTTCTGAAAACGACGATTCACATTCTACACTTACGGCAACTGTCGATGAAAACGATGAAGAAGAAGGAGATTCTTCACTGGTAACTCCTACATCCTCATTGTTCACTTCAATATTAGCAATATCTGTTTCGGAAACATGAATTTCGCGTTCCTCCCTGTCTGTATCTTCTACTATAATAACTTGTTCTTCCATGCCTAATTTATCATGTTCCGTTGAAGAGGAATCTGAAGGTTGAACTTCTACCTCATTCACATCAATTTTACTTTCATCCATAATCTTTGTTTTAGTTTCATCGATTGATTGAACTAAGGGTGAAGGTTCAGGTATAAATGGAGCTTGCTCTATTGGTTTATTATCCATAGTATAAGATACACCGACAGTGATTGATGAAGCGGTTAAATCTTTATCATTAATTACGCCTTCATCCGTTGCTTGCAAATCTCGAATTAATTTATCCAGCGAAACAGGGTCTGCAATTACTTCTAGGAGTTCTTCAGATGGTATATCAACTTCCGCAAGATACTAAAATTCATATAAAATGAGGTAATCAACTAGGTAAAATACTAAATGCTATTAATACACAAAAGTTTTGATACTACCTCTTCATTAGGTGATATAAGTCCCAAATTTTCTAAACTCTGAGAATCAGCCTTCGATGCCGTTTCAGTAGCTGATGGTTGAATTCTAGACACACTACTGTCGTTGACTGGATTTCGATTACCAGTAATTACTGCCGTAGTTTTAATCAGTTCCTGTGAAATAACATTTACTCAAATTAATCAAGGTTGATATCTAAAAATTTTATCTTCAAAATTAAATTTAAACTTACTTGAGATCCTGATTTTTTGATAGGAGTTGAACATGAACTGGCCGTAGACACAGCCTGTCTATCTAGCGCACTAACTTGTTCTGAAATAATTTAATAATCATGCTACCAATTTCATTCATACTGATAAATGCTAATGAAATTATAATTACCCGCTAACTCGGCGCTAAAACTATCCTTATAAGTAGTTTCAGAAGAAAATGATTGAAATTTGTCAAATGACGAACTTTTTGATGAACCTATCAAATTAGCTACTAGTTTTAAAATCCAAAGATTCACAATTATTAGAAAAGAGAAAGAAATAGGTAAAAAGCTGTACTTTGCGCAGTTTTCGTAGGTATGAAGCTTGATGTTGATAAAGTCGGTCGATACTGTACTGCAGGAGGATTATTAAGTAAACTGCTCAATAAAGGTGACGTAACTATTGGCGACGAACCACCATCGGCCTGTTATTAGACAATTTGACTAGTATAGATAAGTAGTAATAGATACTTCAGCAAAATGTTTGTGAAAATCTCAAACCTTCGTCTCTTGTTTGTTAGGAGTCCTAGGAACATTGGCTTTTTCAAACTCTGTTTTCAAGGTTTCTCTTCTTTTCAATGCTTCCTGGTGGCGAAGGAGATTCTCATCTTTTTCCTTCTTTTCTCTATACATTCAACATTCAAAATGTGAAATCCGCCTCGTTCTACGCTGAATTAAATTCAAAACGAAGACAACGTATACAAACCGCTGAATATCTTCATAATATTTATCTATCAATTCATTTTCAATGCCATTTTTCAAAAAGTTTTCGATTTTCTTTCTTACTGTCATGTATTTATCACGTTGTTCATCCTTACGCTGGCATTCAATTTTACATTCTACAAGTAGAATTCAATAATACACGATATATTTTCCTAAAATATGAATTGAATATTTTTTAAAGAAAACATTATACTTGTTTTTAAATTTTTAATAATTTGCAAAGCTGGGCTTTCGTCATTCGTTTGCGTTTTGACACATTCATTAAATAATACTTTGTACTGAGCTTCACATGCGTTCGGAGTAAACCAATCCCACGGACGATTTTCTTGTAACTTCGGTTTGATTAGATCGCAAATGGATGACCTGTAAAAAAAGATTATGCTTGTATCAAATATTAACAATCAAAATTCAACTTTCTTACCAATTACTATCACCAAGTCGCAAAACAGCAGACACTAAACAAATTTTTTCCATCAAACACCAATCATCAACATAAACTTTACGTTGCTGCATATTGGAAAATCTGAAAACAAAATGAAATATATAACTTTTTTCTCAAAAACTTGAATTCTTCGATAACGAATCAACTACCGAAAGTATTCATCAATTTTTCATCATGAAATTCATTTTATTTACATATTTATGTTCATCTAAGGGTCGACAAAATTATTGGCAAACAGGAACATTGATAAGAATTTTCGACAGGTAAGATTGAGTAAGATTTAGGTGAAATCAATTTGAAAAATATTTACGGTCAATAATTCTACGGAAAGTTCATTACAGTTGAAGTATTTCACTGATCTTTGGCAAATTTGGAAACAGAGGATGAAAAGTATGAATAAAATGGATTTTTTTCAAATAACTCAACTAGATTTTATAACGAAAAAAAAGACTCCAACAACTAAACAAGATCAAATTTATAACTTTTTACGCTTCATGTGTGGTTAATGTGGGCACTTCAATCATGACTTCAACCAATCTGATTAATCGCTGATTATCTTCGACTAGGGCATTCTTTGATTTGAGGCATTTGCGAAAAATTTTCAAATTCGTTGAGGCGTTGAGACATTGGAAGCGTTCGGCGCTGATAAGCTGATGTGATGATATATCAGCTAAATATCAGAATGAAAATCTGAAAATGTGATCATATTCGATCAGAAATCAGAATTTAGAACAGACACACACATATTATATATATGTATATGAGATATTAAGACATATGCCCTAGAGATTCGTTTCTTTTACTATTTTATCATATTTTGAAATTTACGGATATTCATCTTGCTTTTTTTTGAAAATTTGTATATGGACCACAAAGCTGATCCAGTTCGTCATTCTTTTTTACATACCGAAGAATGCAATATACTTTGGAAACGATTTACTTCATGTAAGAAAGAGGTAAGATCAATTATAAATTTCAGAAATGAAAAATGTTAATAGAGCTGAACTGCGTAGTGAACAAAATATTCAAGAATGACTTTTATGTAATTTGTCATTGTATTGAACAGATGATATAATTACACAACTATATATACTGTCGTTATAAAAAATGTGCCTTAGAAATGGAAGCTAATTCATCTAATATTTTTATGTAATACGTTCCGTAGGAGAGATATTTACTTAATTGCAAATGGTACTCCCATTTATTTTAATCCGGGAGGGTCCATATCTACAGAGTTAGATTTGCACACACTCGAATACTATAAGGACAAGATTGATATTTTTAAAATAATTTAGATATGAAACAGAATTCAAAGAAAGTTGAAATGATGAATGTGAACCATGATACGAAATTTATTTTTATTTCAGCATTATATTCTGCGATATTTTGATCACTGTTCCGACGAATATAACGATGTCCTTAGATGTTTCAAACGAGAGGTAAGAATTGAAGATGAATTGCTTTTATAATGCTTTTAATTAATTAGTCACTTACATATTATCTAAGCAAGTACATTAAATTTTTTACAGAGACGCCAAAAAGCGGCCAATAATCATAAGCTGGCTATGAAAAGTGTAAAAAAACACTTGGATGATTTAATCAATATTGAACAAGAAGCAGAAAGTACAACTTCATAATTTTTTTTTTAATTATTCGATATATTCATAGAAATGGAAGAAATTAGTATTAATGGTAACGCTAATTTCAACTCATCTTCAGTTGGTGTCGATTTTGAGAGAAGTAAAGTTTGCGAAACAGATTGTAATCCAAAGTTGAATGATAATTCACCAAGCAAAAATGACAGTAAGAGGTTTGACGCAGAAGCTTTATTAGTCTCTGAAAATTCACTAGAAAATTCGCAAAATATTACCACTAATACGTTGGTATCCAAAATCCATGTACCACTAATTGAAGAAACTATAGATTTCGAACATCAGAAAGATTATTTGGATAGATTCTTCACGTTGAGGTATTGCATTGATTTTAATCATAAATATAACGATTTTTGCGTTCTTGTTCATTCGAATAAAGTTTGTGTTGTCACGTTAGCTCCATCACATCCATTGATATGTGAAGACGTTGAGATAAAAAAAATAAATTTTCAAGTTTCTAAAAATATTAATAGGCTTGATAATAAAGTATCTGGTAAACATAAACGAAACGCTCAAAATCTCAATCAAACAGCACCCCTTTGTTTTGTGGAATGTACTAATGGTAAAGTCTATACTATATATTCCACTGTTCCTGGAAAATTATTGGAAATTAATAATCAGTTAGAAAGTAATCCACAAAAAATTCGAGAATGTTCTCCGGCATCCTATCATAAGCAATGTTACGTAGCTATAATTCTACCTAGTATTCATCATACAATAGATAGTCTTAATAAAAATTTCCTTACTCCAGAAAAATATGAAAAAGCAATGTTGGAACGCGTTACTTGTGAAATGTAGTGTTTTGTTATGATTGTATATATCTATTTCGCAGTACTTATTAATAATAAACTTCCGTTGTTTTTATAGATTTATTTTTCTTATTTTTCCATCGCTCGGTTGAAAGATATTATGTCACTTTATAGAGAAATTAGCAAAACATTGATATAATCTTAATATTTCTTCTTTTTCTTCAAATAATCCAATGAATCGTTCATAGATTAAGGCAGAATTAAAGTAATGACAAAGTACAATTTCAAGGAACTAATATTCATGATTCGGTAACTAATTAGTGACTAGATGCCTGGCTTGAATTATTTTCATTTGATTTTGATTTCAATAAATTTCCTAACACTATTCCTATAAATAAGATTAATCCTATTCTTTGGTTGGAAACAAACTTTGAAGCGCATTCTTCAACGTTATCTATGTTCAAATTATAAATCTGAAACGGTAAGCAAATAAATGCATTATTTATCATACAGCGAGAACAATTTTTGCAGCAGTCAGGATTTTTTTTTTATTACTTGTTTGGCAAGGTGGGCAGAAATTAGTAATAATGACGTATAAAATGGCCATGTTTGTTCATTCATAATTCCACAAATACTCATGAATGAAATCATACCGACACTGAAGCCACCCAACCACAGCTTCGGATTATCGCTGAATGTTATTGCAGTCGATTTTAATCCCAATTTTTTGTCATCACTTATATCCTAAAATTGAAGTGAAAATTACAAATCAAAATTACAGTTGAATATTAAATTCAGCAAAACAAAAATAATTTTTTTACTTGATAAGCATAAATTGTATCATAAACAACAGTCCAGCAAATACCACCAAGATATAGAGGTAAACAAACAGACCAATCGGAAAACCCATGAACTGCAGGAGATCCCAGTAAAGCACCATAATTCATAGCCATTCCTAAGATAACTTGAGGGTATGGTATGAGCTTTTTCATCAAAGGATAGCTTATTGCTAAAGCTATAACATAAATAAAATGAAGTGAGGTCGACAATAAATTTGAGCTGTATGATTTTATTCACACTTACATAACGAACTAGCACTCATCATTACGGTGTAAAAATTGTACTGAAGTAAAATTAAACATCCTAATCCCAACTGACCGCCTAAGAACACTAGTGCATCAAACCTAGTCAATTCTTCTCTAGCTAATGGTCTACTTTTAGTACGAACGACCTAGTTGATAACATCAAAGTAAAATTTCATACAATTAAAATATGAAGATACAAAATAAATAATACTTTTTGATCAATTTCTTTATCCCACATATCATTTATAGTACAGCCTGCTCCTCGCATGATTATTGCCATCAAGTAAAACATCAGTAAACAATGTAGATCTGGTAGGTGACCGGGAACTGCAGTTAACGCTATACTCCAGCCGAATGGCCAAAATAAAAGCCAGCAACCTACAACGAAACGCCAAGAATTAGTTGAAATTAAATACTGAAAAAATCACTGAGTACAAAATCACCTGTTGGTTTATCCAGTCTAATTAACCTTAAATATGGCTGCAGAGGACCTGATGATTTGACTAGTTTATCACAAATTCCGTCAGACCAAGGAATGCGTTCTTCTTTTCCATCGCTACTCGCATAAAATCTAGTATAATTGTTCAAAAGCTTTCGACTTTTGCGAAGGAATATTTTGTTGTTAGCTACATTTTGCTCGGTATTAGATAATTTATCAATGCCAATTCCCTACGAATAATTAGAAATGCGCAATTTAAAATATATATTTCGAAAACAACGATTTTTGGCTAAAGAACAAATTGCAATATTGTAAAAAATCATTTTGATACTTCTACAAGATCATTCTATATGTACTTAATTATAAACGATAAAAATGTGAATCTATAGAACGCATTACATCACGATACCATTATTACTCAATGTTACAGAGGGACGTACGTGATTGATATCGACTTTTTGTGAATAATAAAAATTTGCAAAACAAAATGTAATATATGCATAGTCACAATTATTAAAGAAACATATTAACCCTGCAAATGAAGACGAGCACGAAAAAATTGAAATCGGAAATCACATGAGCAAAATAGTAGAAAAATAGATAAGAAACCGGAAGAATTTGGAGCGTGATTTCCAATGTTACCATTTTACAAAATATTTATTTTTTATACTTTACAACACTGAATCACCTGTTTCTTACTGTTTCTATCACCCTAGCTCGTAAATCAAGTGCTAATTATGCAATAAATTGCGGTTCAGGTTCAATACGACGATAAAATTAAATGAAGTAGACGAGCCACCATCGCATCAAATGAATCTTTCGGTACAGTAGAACTCATTATAACGAGCCACTGACGAAATAATAGAAATAAAAGATGGATTAAATTAAAAGTTATTTCGGTTTTTATTTCATATTTTCAGCATATCACTTAAAGTTCGACTTTTGTACTACAGTTATCTAATGATTCAAATATTCTTATTAACATTCATACAAGGTAACAAAATAGCAGACATATGAATAAAACATGAGAGAATAATTCTTTTTGTAAAGTAGAAAAATATAGAGGATTCTCACAATGTAATTTCAATTGAATAACAAAATGATATGGTAATATTTTTATGACTTAAAAATACTTAACAACGAAATACATACTGAATGAATATTAAAAAGTATGTCGGTATCATATGGTTGAATAAATTTTGGTGATTCAATCTTCTTTACTTTCTGATAAATACTTATAAATAACGGAAAAATCGAAATCCCCATATCCATTATTTACAGCCGTCATATATATTTCTTGAGTTTTTCTTGCTAAAGGAGTAACAGCGTTTGTTCGCTCAGCTAAATCTAACGCCAATTTTACGTCTTTTAAAAGGAATGTTGTCTTGAAACCTCCCTAAAATGTGGAGATAACTACTTTAGAACATGCAAATGAAAAATATTCATCTATGCACCTTGTAATTACGACTACTGGGAACATTCTCAAAAACTCCGGGAACAGGATTATACGCATCGGATGACCAACATCGTCCAGTACTAGAATTTATAATAGAGGCTAATAGTTTGGCATCTAATCCGAATCTGCATTGTAAACAAGAAAATTAATGCAAATTTTATTCTAGTCCTTTAATGATTACTGATCACATTTTCAATCATTGTACTTTAATCCTAGGTTCATACTCTCAGCAACAGCAATCATGGAGGCACTTAGTAACAGATTATTGCATAACTTTACCACGAGTCCAGCACCAGATGCACCACAATAGGTTACTTTACTTCCCATTTTCAACAACAAAGGTTCAATGACTTTTGTTGTTAATTCGCAACCTCCAACCATGAACGTTAAAGTGGCATTTTCGGCTCCTATTACTCCTATAACAATTTGTTTCATTCTCATGTTTTCTAAAATGAAAAAAGGGGCCATAAGCGAATATGAATATTAATTATTATTTAATTTCAACCTCCGGACACTGGAGCATCCAAAAAAAAACAACTTTTCTTCGCGCATAATGCAAATATTTTTTGGGACAGGCCCGGATCAATTGTACTACAGTCAATGAACGTAGCATTTTTTCGAACGCAGTTCCTACATTGATAATACATTGTTATTATAAACTTTCCAGACACCTTTTTCTAGTGAGAATTTGACAATTTGAAGCAAGTACTTTAAAATTCCACCATCATCAGCATATACACTCCATACGCTTTCATTGTTGGGTAACATTGTGATAACACATTCTGATTTCTCCGCTAATTCTTTTACGCTGCCAGCAATTTTGACATTTTGTTGATTTTCAAATTGTTTCAAACTTGGTATATGAGTATCGTAAATAATCAAAGACTCATTCTAAAATTAATGAAAACATCAACTAAAAAGGTTCAAGTCATAATCAAGAATACGAAAAATTACTGAAAGCAACCGTTAATGTTGAAATAAACCTATGTAAAGTAAGACATCAGACTTCACATTTCAAAATTCAACTCAGAATTATGATATCACCATGCTGCATTTGATAAAACAATAAATGTTTAACCTTCTTTAGTAAATTCTGAGCCATTTTACTCCCCATATTGCCAACACCAATAAAGCCAATACTCGAGCCATAATTTCTGGCGAATTCTAGAATGATGATTCACAAGTTTACAATAGGTAACGCCATTGTTGATAGTACACTAGCATTTTTTGCTTTACCTGAAATGAAACCGAGTTTCTTGGTGGCAGACCACATGTTGCTTCTGGAGTAAAATTCAAATTGTATCGCAATTTATGTTAGTAAAAAACTGATCAAAATATTTTGACAAAAAACTCAATGTATGATTTGAGTACACACATGTGTTCAATAGAACAAATGTATCACATTCTATAAACTGATACAGGTTATGAAATCCGTAATTTTCGAGCTGCGATAGTTATACAGTTCAACTTGGTTCAACTCAATTCTCGTTTTTCAGTTTGTGTTCGTAGCTTTGTACAACTCGGTACAACTTGAACAACGTTAGTTGTATTGCATATGTACCGATAACACCTGATAACACTGATAAGCAAAAGTAGTCTTTGGGTATAAATAAGAATGAATTATTCATTTACCTGCGAGCCCCGGGCCCGGGATTCGTCAAGGAACAACTTGGAAGTTGGAACATAGAAATTAGCGCTTCTACAGGGTAAAATATGAGCAAATGAGTTACCCTGGTTTTCTCATGGTTTTCTGCTTTTCTGTCTGTGACAAATGATTTGTTTCCTCCGTTTCTGTGATTTTTCCAGAAAAACTGAAAAAAAATTTACCAATTCATTCGTCCTTATTTTTTTATTTTATGTTGATAATTTCGTGAGTGTAGATAATTCCTTGAAAAATCAACCAATTTCTATTTTGCTGCATTAAGCAAATCAGGTAATTCTACGAATTTTCTCCTTCCTTGTTGTGCAACATTGTAATTGAATTCAACTTTTAATTAACTGATATTGCTTTGTGTTTCAACTTGTAATTATAAGACGCCGGTCATTTTTAAATATCATCGTAATTGTTTAACCTCACTGTATCGTTAACATTTTTCTTACTAGTACGGTTTCGAAATATTACGCAACATGTTGCCGCAAGAATCACTTGAACAGTTGAAAATGTTTCTGAATCTTGTGAAGCAAACGCCTCAATTGCTTCATACGCCCGATTTACTCTTTTTCAAAGAGTTCATAGAGTCCTTCGGCGGGGTTATTCCACCTCCTTCGTGCAATAAAGGAACCAGCAAACCTTCTGAACCAGAAGCAAAACCATCAGCTCCACCTGAAGATTTTAAGGTGTCCTCAGATGAGGAAAGTGATGTAGAGTTGGATAATACTGGAGTGATTGGTACAATAAATTACCTTTAAAATTTGATACTTTGATAAATTTATAGTTGAATAATTCTTATTTCTGTAGAAAATCCGGATCCAGTGGAAGAAGTTGAAGATATAGTAGTTTCCCCCGATAAAGAGATCAGTGAAGAAGATATTGATAAAGCGAATGAAAAGAAAATTGAAGCTATAGGTTTGTACAATGAAGGAAATTATGAAAAAGCTGCCGAATTATTTGCCGAAGCTGTGAAGTTGAATCCAGGTTCATATTTTGCTTATTACTTAGTGATCAGATTTTATTCCTACATACTGACGCTGAATGGTGGATAGGCATGTCTCTACTTTACGTTAAAAGGGGCCAGTGTTACTTACAATTGAAAAAACCGAATGCCTGTATTCGTGATTGTACTAAAGCTTTGAGTATTAATCCCGATAATGCCGCTGCATACAAATTCCGCGGACGTGCTCATCGTTTGCTGGGCCATTGGCTAGAAGCTGTTCAAGATTTACGAAACGCATGTAGAATTGATTTCGATGAACAAGCGGATGAATGGTTGAAAGAAGTAACGCCTAATGTAAGTATAACTTCCAGTTTAGTGCTTTCGGTGATAGAACCACCCCTTAAGGTATTTTGAACTCGTATTACTAAGGTTTTTTAGTGCAAATAGTAGAAATCGTTAAAATTCATTGAAGTTTCATACTGAGTTGAAATTGTTCTGTTATAACTAATATTTTGTGACGATGCTTTTGTATGTAACTGTGTTTGAAATTAAGTTATTGAGTGAATGAGCGCCAGTTGTAACAAAAAAATTAATATTTGATGTATTTACGTTGCAACTACAATAATACAATCGTAACAAGAATGTAACTAATTTGCGCGTAATGAGTAACAATTTTGAAAGAACTTCCGAAATGAAACCTGATGATATACTGTATAAATTATCAATGATATTTTCTTAACGATAAAAATGGTGTGAATGATGTTGGACGTATTTTAATAGGTAATTATCACGAAATTCCGCCCGTAATAATCTTGTACAAATAACCTTTGCGTGGTTCGATTAGAAAAAAAAATATTAAGGGTTGTTTGTTATTTACACACAAATGTACACGTTTGAAGTGTTGGAAATCAAAAACTTATGTTTACAATAACTTAAAATTAATTATTTTTTCTTCGTTCAATAGATGCTGGAACTTATAGCTTATCACATTTCGCTTTTACGATTTTTTAATCGCTGTTTCATTGCTGCTCAGGATATTTTCCACTGTTTTCTTATATTTTCCCACTAGCTCAGGTAGATCATAAGCAATAGCGATGTCCAAACGATTAATTGGACACCCTCTGAAATACGTACAGGTATCTGATAACCTTTGAAATTCGTATATAGGATGTAACCTGAAGAAATCTTTATACACGTCGGGGTCTGGTAGATCATATCTGGAAATATTTGTTAATGTGCTTAATCCTTCGTAAATGTGGTAATTTTGTGGATGTTCGATAATATCATCATTAATTTTCTTCTTGTTCGCGAAAAATGACTTGTGATTGTAATAAGTTGTTAGATAGCAATCTACCATTTTGGCGTGATTTCGCACTCGTACCTAGGAAAAAAAATAGGGAACCGAATCACTAATTTGAATTATAGCCTAAATTATTCAGATTTGTAAATTGTATTGCATTTCTACATCAAATACCAACCGCAAATCTTCGAGCGCTGGAAATTTTATTTTCCACTCTTTTCTCGATAGCCGTTCGTAAATCTTTTAAAAAAGCAACTTCTTGTGCGTGAAGTAATTTAGCTGGCGATCCTTTCTCGTAAGGAAGTGACCATAGTGAAGTAGAGTACATTATTGGAGGCTCAATACTTGACATTAAAGGACTTATATTCCACACTAAAGTCCCTTGAACCCTCATCAGTTCTTCTGCTTTGACTTGATCAGCTTTGTTCAGTAATATCCTAGTCTATTGGGATAAAAAGGTAACTCAAATTGCTAACTAAAAGATTCTGTGAAATAAAAAAGAACACACAAATTACTTGGTATTCTCTCCCTTTTAATTGATCTAGTATAGCTTCAGTTTCCGGACCAACGTCTAATTTTGATGGATCATATACCAAAAATATAATATCAGCTCTATCAATAAACCATTGACACGCATCATTGAATGGAAACATGCGTTCTACTTGTTTTCTTATTTCTAGAATGCCAGGTATTTCAACGATATTTACCTAAAAATTATAATTGAACGGTTTATGTTTTTCAAAGTTCCATTATTTCACGTTCAGAAACAATTTATAAAAATTTACTTTCTCTAATATAGGACGTGCTACTTGCAACCCTTTCAACCTATCTAATAATCCTTGACCAAATTTTTGTAAACCAGAAAATGTCCAGTCAGCTGCTAGCTGAGTGCCGTCCAACACTGTATCGTTTTCTCCCCACATTAATATGTTGAAATATGCAGGCGATGGTTCAGCGCCTATAAATCAAAATATTCGATTTGCGATGAAACCAAAAATTTTCTTTTTGAAGAAAAAAAGCGAAACCTTTCCAACTTACCCGATCGCAAAGCCATATCTGAAAATTCATTATCTAGAAGGTAATTAATAATTGTTGACTTTCCTCCGCTCCAGGGTCCCATGAACAGCACTAAAGGTTTCGAAAATATTTCAGGATCTAAGCATAAAACATATGTATAATATTAGCAGCAGTGTTGAATTTAATCGAAACTTATTTGTTTACTAATACTTGCCGCCGAAATGTCTGTTGCTGAGATCGCGATATTTGTATAAAACTTCCATCGGTTTGATGGCATTTTCGTACAGTCTTTTAAGTTCCTTCAAAGTTGTGTCTGTTAATTTTTTAAGTTTATCCGATGCTGCACTTTCTTCTTTTTCGAGTTGTAGAATGGTTTGGATATGATCTCGGTTCCTTAACTTCTTTGGAATTTCTCTATCCTGAAAATGAAAGATCAATGTTTCAGTAAGTATTGATGTAGGTTGATTATTTTTTTTTTAATTTATTAATAATTTTTAAAACAATCACTTTAATGAGTTCTTCTTCAGGCATCGAATCGTCGTCATTGTCTTCGTTCTCGTTAGAGTCTTCATCATTATCGTTGCTACTTCTATCGTCAGACTTTTCTTCTTCCGAAAGTCCGTCGTTAGTGTTCTTACCTAAATCTGGAAAATCCATAATTGATTGCATGTTATGTGTTATGCACTTGCGTTATAAATAAAATTAATTAATATTTCCTCATCAAAGAAAATAGCTTTTTACCAGATTTATTCGTTTCTTGGGAAGTATTTTCTTGAGCGGCTGTTTTACCTTCGTTATCATCTTCCGCAGATATAGTCTTCTCTTCGGTTTGATTTTCTTCACTTTTCAAATCAACCGAATCCGGAACTTTGTTCTCATCTGATTCGGACAACTCTTCTGTCTCGGTTGCGTTTTCGGCTTCTGCTTTTTCAACTACTTTATCTTCCTTACTATCCGGTTCTTCTTCTTTAGGTTCGTTTTGTAGTTCCTTTGAAGTATCATCGACGCTGGTGAATTCTTCTGGTTCAGATGTGTCTGGTTTATCATTTTGATCATCGTTGCTTTCATCATTGGGAACGGGGATCTCTTCGCCGTCGTCGCTAATTTCAGAAACCTCGACTACTGGGGTTTTTGATTCTTCCTCAGTTCCAGTTTGCGTCTAAAAATACACAAATACACGATGTATAATATACGCGTACCTATCGGTAACTTTCGATAAGGATTTATATATTCGAAAAAAGTGATTTTAACGCGTTCATTTGGAGCATTTGCCGTTACGATTGTTGTAGGCGTTGCAGCCGGTAATCGTATTTTGTTTGTTTTTGTATTTGAACGTTTGTCAATGTGCCAGATATTGAATAGTTCGCGAGCCTCACTTTCTTATTTAGGTCACCAGTAAACCGGCAGTATTAATATGTGCGGATTAATTAAAATTTTTGTTACGGATTATTGCGTTCTCTTGAAATTTTTGACACGTTCAGCTGTGTATATTACGTTGATATGCATGTTTGTAGTATAGTACATGCATAAATTTTTGATTTTAGGCAGATTAGGTAGAATGGTATTCTTGTTTTCGCGTTAAAACTTGAAAAGTACCTATGCAAAATACGTTTGCTGTTTTCAAGATCAAGGGACAAGGGCATTAAGTTTCGATTAACTAGTATTTTACCTCTTCACTTTGCTGATTAGTCGAATCAACGCTATCGTCCGATAAATTTTCAACATCCGTCGTAGTAGCAGGTCCCTCATCTTTATTCTCGTCCGTTGAATTGTCATCATTGTCATTTATTCGATCGTCTGTTTTGAAAGAAAAAAAATTACAATAGATTTAAAAATTATCTATTCAATCACACGATTAAGAATAGATTCCAGATAGTATTCCAAAAATCAAATTAATCAGTTCACGCAATTTAAACTAATTATTATTTTTATTTCAAAACTGTCTCCTGAAAAACACAAACACTAATACTCTTTTCTTATGACAGATCACTTGTATGTCGGCCTACTCACCTGCGGAACCGTCGGTAGTTAATTGTTTAATTGCTTTCTCTATGTACGGCCTGCATTCGTTTTCTGAAGGAACTACTTGTGGTAAAGCTTTTGCCCAGATTTCCCCGTTGTTGCTTTCTGCACAAATATTACGATTTCTGAGTTATTTTTAAACAATCGGACGAGTCTGATGTCAATGTCGTTTGTCATGTGGCGATTGTTAAAATGCATTTATTATCTATTTAGAATAATTTTTACGATTTTTTAAACGTTATTGCTCGATTGCAATTTTTAAAGGATACTCTAGTATGTAACGATCCGTCCAAAAATTGGAAAAAAATAATTTTTTCGTATCAAGTTTAGAAACATCGTGTATGTTTTTTTAAATTACATTACATTAAAAATATTTGTTCCGGTATCATGCTGTGGCCTATCTAGTACAACGTAATTCGTTGAAATTATTCTTGAAGACACTTCTACGCCTGCTATAATTAGGTATTCGTACATATGTAGATATTTTTACTTCTCAGTTAATGTGTACGGTAAATGAAAGGAAATTAATTTTTAATTTTAATTAGGAGTTTAAATCACAGGAATTACTGCTCATCATTTTTGCTTCGAAAGTGTGATGAAAGAAAACATAGTGAGAGGTGCGGGAAGTCAAAACGAATTCTTGTAATTTGGAGTTTTGTTCCGATAACTTCGGACGAAATCTTTTTATCAGCACCGTAGTTGAGTGCGCAGTAATTCCTAGCGCTCTGTCACAGCTTTCCCCTGTCTACTTCTCTGACGAAAAATCTCCCACAGGACTCTGTATACGCTGGGTATCCAAGTATACAGGGTGTTTCAGGTTAAAAGTAAGAGATTTCAGCCATTGACTAAGCAACATATATCGAGTCTGTGTATGTATACTTGCCTGGCCGCCGAGTCACAGGGGCTGATCTACTCTGATTCAAAAATTTTTTTCTTTATTTCGTATAAATTTCTCAAGCGAGTGCAGCTTGAGAACCAAAATAAATGAAGATTTAGAATTTATTCGAAGCAAAAGAGAATTTTATCTAGATAACCACGGTGTATTTGGTTTTTGTAATAACGGCGCAGGGAAGCAACTAGTTGATGAAATAATGAGACAAACGTGCACCAAAACCTTTAATTTTCATGATTTTTGTTGAATTATTCAGAAATTTTTTTCCATGACACATTAATTAAATTAATATTATTGGAAGAAAAAAGTTTGCTCTTTTCAATTCCGTAAACTTCATCTCGCTATTTCACTTGCGTGAAAAATTATGAACATTTAAATTCTAAAAAAGAGGAATGAAATTTCGAAAAAACTCAATTCCTTATTATTTTTGAGAATCCAAATGCTCGTAATTTTTCATTTTACATTTATAGAGAGTTGAGGTTTGCGGCTTTGAGAAGAACCTAGTTTTTTCTTTTAATAACGTTAATTTAATTGATGCTGTCATGAGAACAAATTTTTGAATAATTCAATCAAATTGATGAAAATTGAAGGTTTTGGTGCACGTTTTTTGTATTATTTTCTCAACTGCTTGTTTCCCTGTACTGCTATTATAAAAACTAACTACACCATGGTAATCTTGATAAAATCCTCTTTTCCCTCGAATTAATTCCGAATCTCTGTTTATTTTGGTTCTTAGGCTACATTCGTTTGAAAAACTTATAAGTAATGGAGGGGGGGGGGAGAAGGAGGATTTTGTTTGAATCAGGGTAGCTCAGCCCTGTATATGTTGTCGAGTCCCTGGCTGAAATCCCTTACTTTTGTTTCGAAACACACTGTATAAGATTTATGGTATTACTCGCGGAGACGAACAAAAAAACGTTATGTTAAGTTGCCTATCGTGAAAATTAGAGGAACTAAGATAATTTCTTTTTTTACATTTGATTTTCTATGTGAAGAAATTTTTTTTAAAACACGAATTTGATTGCATTGATTAAAAGCACTTATAAAAGTAGAAAGAAAATATTATGTGAAAATTTTTTTATGAAATTGAAATTTAAAATTTTTGCCTCTCTTTTACCCTGGGGAAATTTTTTTCATCGCATACCAAAATTTACGACCCTTGGCGGACAATACCTATACGCCCTTCAGAGTAACTATAATTAATTAATTATTTGCTAAAAGTTGAAAAATGAAAACGAACAGAACTACGTTGATGGGAAGAAATTTACTATCAATGCTTATTCCCTTCAATTTTAATGTTATAAAAAATGAATTTCAGAGGGAAAAATCAGCATATGTCCTTCTTTCAAGATAGGCAACTTATTCTGATAACATTTTTTGTTTCACCTTCGCGAGTACTGCATTTTAATAGCAGTTTTACGGTGCACCCAATATTATTTACATTTCCCTTTTAGGTTCTTAACATACTGAAACAGAAATATTTATGGAGAGAGTCAGGTCTTAGTCATGCGGTAGCTTGGATCTGTTTGTTGATATTGTATTAAAAAAAAAAAAAAAACATCATTGACGATGTATTGACTAGATCAACTGAAAACAATTTAAACTTTCATTATTGTCGTTTATTATAAAAGATGTTTAAAATGCGATAATTTATTGTTGAAAACATTGCTGATTTAAAAATTTTATCATGCCAATTTGAAATTGATTCAAATGTTTTCGAATTTCATTGCACATAATGTCTTAGTAAGGGTTTCTTTTCGGAAAAATTTTTATTCATCATATCATAATGATAATTACATCTTAGTGTTTGCAAATTAAATCTTTTTTTTTCTCCAGCAGTAACGTGAATATATAAAATCACGATTACTTACAGTCGTAAATGTCAACTTTTTTGTTTTCGAAAAATGGATCTTCTATTTTATTGGAACATTGCATTTGGGAATTTGTAAATTAGTTTCCGTTTATTTGCACATAAAAATGATGCATTTTCCGTCAGTATCTGGGTTAAATGAAAATTTAACCTGATGTAGTAGTGTCGCACAGACGCAAGGTTATGCTCAACAAATACTTTCTTAGCTTCGAGTTATTTTTAAATAGTTGGCGGAAGGTTATCGAATAAATTTCGTGGTAAATATTACAATATAAAAGTAACGTTTAATTGTTGATATTCCTACTTTTATCTTCCCTGTGTTCCGGATCGTGTAAAATAAAGAATTGTATTTAGCAGGGCACATACCTACCCTTAATATCTTTTTATTTGATTTCGATTATTTTTCAATTGGAATACCTAATCGTAGCGTCGTTTTTTCTTCGTAGTTTAAAGACCATTATTTTATTTAAAAAAGTAATAATAATAATAATTGTGTATTTTTCATACGATTACATTTATTGTTGTAGGTGTAAATTTGATTAGAATTTTTCGTATTGTACCGTAAGCAAGCTTGTCTGTTTCACTAGAAATCAAGGCAATGTTGAAATTTATGGGCGTTCTATTCGATCTTGGTTGTTCCTAAATTTGGCCAATGTGTCATGAATGCGAAAATTTCGCGTTAAACCGAACGTATTCCAAGTTTAAGATAATAGTTTTCGTACTTACGATGGAAAATTTAAAAATTCAATACATCTACCGACTATTTTTTCTAAAAGAAATGATACTTCGAAAGTTCACGCAATTTAAGCCGAATATAAATAATGTGCACATTTCTTGAAACCCTTGTTCTATATTTAGCCGACAGTGATTATCTTTCACGTATTTTTAGCTTATTACTTTACTCTAGGAATAATGTCATCTTTGAAATGAATTTTTTTAAAAGGTTTTCTCTAGTTCGTTTGTTATAATATGTATGTAATTTCCTTTCGTAGCTGAAGAGCATCTTTGATAATTATTTGCAAACTGCAATGGGGCTTGAAAAATTCCTAGATATAAAAGTTTTTATGAAAAAGTGTATTTTTAAAAAGGTGTAGTATTGTAAAAAATTCTATTGGTTTTTCCAAAAGCGTAATTCTTCAATTTATAACCATCTTTTTCTGTTCTGCTTTTCTTCGATCTTTGCAATAACGAATAAGATGAATATTATAATGTTTAGTATCACAGTTAATCCCTCAGGTTCAGAAACATATGCAGTGTAGCACCTACTTGATGGAAATGTATTGTATAAATAACGACTCGTTACCATATAAGCATATACGAGTAAACATCATTTCTTTTTTCATGTGTAGAATTCGTACAAACGATTTATTGTTGTATGTTTCACCATTTATTATTTATTCCTTGAATCAAATTTTTTTAAAAAATAATTTCAACTTATTTCAGTTTAAAACTGTTTTTTCCGTTTCTGTTAAAACAACCTCCGGAAATATCAGGTTCATGGAATGAAAAAATTGAAAATAATCTCTCGACAGTTTCGTTGGTATTCTTTTTGCATTCATATTATCCACAAAAAAAAGTATGAGTACACTTGAACTTCGTCCGAGGATACAATATGATTCAAATCATAACTGTTCCATTATTATGAAGGTCGTCTGTCGTGAATTTTATAACTTAGATACGGAAGAGTTTTACTTGCGGCATCGATTCCCCCCCCCCCGGCCACCCTCCGAATTTAAGTTATTAAATTGCAGTTAGAGAATACTCATTCACTATGTATGATTTTGAAAGAGATGCTATTGAATAATACTCATATTCATATGGACTATAATTATAGGAGTGCTTTGAACTATTTCAACGATGATATCGAAGAGAATAAGTACCGTTTGGACACTTTTTATGGTATGTTAATATTAAAGGTGGAATATTGTGAAAAAACCAGAGCAAGCGCCGAGAATTAGTTTTGGCATTAGTCGGTGAATTTACCCATAAACCGTTTTATGTGTGCCCTGACGTTTAAATTTTAATCTCAATAGCCAACTGTGTGAGATAATGTACTTTACGTGGTTTCATTTGATTTGTGACGAAAATAAACGATCAGAAGCACAAATAAAAGAAGATTTATTTTTGCAGGAAAAATTAAGAATATTACATTGATATTGACTGCGGGAATTTTTTCTTTAATAGATCGCTGCAGAAGCCTTTTAAGATAGATGAATTTCTGATGTGTATAGTTATATGGTCATGATTGATGTAGGTGTTAAAAAGTAAAATAAGTGCGTTACCTGTTGCGCTTATTCCAAAAAAGGTGCCGATTATCGCGCCAACGAGCAATAAAATAAAAATCGAACCTTTCCCGGCACTCATAATACAGAATGCAACCACAACTGAAATACGTACATAGACTGCGGTGGTGGCGGAGCAGTGCTCACTTTTGGTCACTCATAATGATATCCGCGCACATAACAGTTTGTGTGTGACATTCTAATGCACACATGATCGACTACAAAGACGCGAACAAGATTGCAGTGACGTTGAGCTTTTTCTTGGCTGTGTTTTTGGTTGCCTCTGTATCTATCGTGCTCGATCTATTTTAGCTTTTTTACCATCTTTACACGTCTCCGGTGCTAATCTTACTAGACCCGAGTACCGTCATCGGCTCGCTTAAACTAGGATTTTCGTATTCTAGTGTTTTGAAAATTTGCAAAAATTTATACCACGAGTTTTGATCACAAGGTGTTCGAGTTTTAAATGCTGCCTTAACAGGACGCGATTGAAATGGGAACCGATATTCGGGTCTCCTGTTAGATGAAGAATTTGACTGATGCGTTGTGGTTTTTTTTCACGATAAATTCGATTTCATTTCGAAATACATATTCGCGATTCGGGAATACCGAAAAATAAACGTGTTATTCGGAATGAATTGGTATACTTTATTCGAGTTTTTACATTTTTTTTTTTTAGGCAAAGAAAATCGAAGACCATCGAAGAAAATATGAAAGAAAACGAACTGAACGCGAAGTCGAAGAGAAAAAAGAACGACTTCGTAAAGCTCGCGAAGAACAAGCTAAAGCCGAAGCGGCCAATAAATCAAAACCTGATTTCGGGGCTGGATTTGGTGGTATGGGTGGAGGTACCGGAGACTATAACATACCCAACGAATTTATGGATATTTTCAGCGATCCTGAAATACAAAGATGTTTCGAAGTGAGTAATTTTATTGTTTTGTGTGATTCGTTTGATTTAATCGCTGAGAATTTACTATTCAGCTTAAAACCCGAAATCTAACTCTTTTTACAAAATCTTATCTAAGAAGTGTTTTTCTATGTAAGAATTTTTGATCAGTTCGGAGAAAGATGCCATATATGCAATGATTTCTCTTATTTTCTGCTAAAAGAAAATCAACATTCATCAGATTTATTGGAATAAAGAAGAACGTATATTGTATTGATCCATTATAAATTTTTAATTGTTAAGCTTTAAAATTATGAAAAAAAAACCTTATTTTTTAGTTTTTAAGCTTTTTTCAAAATCAACTGCCTCCTCCCCTACCGTATCACTTTTATTCATAAAACATCTTAGGGCTTCGTTTTTTTTGCAATTTTTTTAATTTTTAATTAGAACAATAGGACCAGGTTCGACTCATTTCATCATAAAAATTTATCTGTTTTGATGAAAAAAAAAATGTACCTTACTATTTTTCAATAGTTTTGGTACAGCGAACTTTCCTAAGTAAAACGATGTCCGTAAAACTCATTTTATCATTATTATTTTATTTTGTTTGTAGGATCCCGAAGTGTTTGCCGCATTTACCGATATATCTAAAGATCCGTCAAACATGTCTAAATACGCCGGAAATCCTAAAATAATGGCTTTGATTACTAAATTAACCAGTAAACTTGGTGGTGGAAAAGGTTTCCCTGGTGGAGGTTTTCCAGGAGCCGGTGGTTTTCCTGGTTTCGGCGGAGGTGCCAATCCGCCTTCATCTGGTCCTAACATTTCTGATGATATTGGTTTGGATTAATGTGGATTTTGCCGCCAAATGTTGTTCGTATTACTTTCCTTTTTTTCCTTTTCTTTTTCATTCATTATATTTTGAAATGTATTTGTATTCTTTCGATTTTCTTCATCGTTTGATAACGTCTAAGAAATCATTATTGTGAAGAAGTTAAAAGAACACAGGTCAAAATTAATTCAGCGTGAAACTAAAATTAATGAGGAACGTATTCCAATGATTTTATTCATTGTTTAAATGTTTTGCGATATTTTATTCATTTATTGGCCGTCGCGTAGTCGATCAGTTCGTTTGCATTCATGTGATTTTCAAGTTTATAATTGTTATAAATTCAAATTAATGTTATTGATATTTTTCTCAGAGATAAAATCTTGAACGCAAACTGTATTATGGATGATAGATTTTTCCTTGTTTTATGCCAATTTACGTGCGTTTTAGTTATATTTCCGGAATAATATTAATTTATAAGTCAAGTCAATCTATTAAAGTTTTTCAATTTATTACACTCTTTATTACGTTTTGTAACTTTAAGAGAAAAAAACCTAGGAATTTGAAAAATTCCATTGAAACAAAGTACGAGTATACAAAAATAAAATACAAAAAATCTTAAGCTTCTTATAAATATTTAAAAGTGGCACAAAAGACAATGATTAGTATTATAAGAAAAAAATGGAAGTAAAATTCATCGAAAAAAGTAAAAAAAAAAAAAAAAACGAGTAACGTAATAAATAACTTAAAATTTGAGCATATACATATTAGGATGCCATGGTACTTTACGAAATGGCGCGTTAAAACTACTCATTGTGAAGACGTTGGGTGTATTTCTATACGTATGAAAATTATACCTCCAATTCGTATTCCAGTCATAAGGATGGTTAAAATTATAACTGAAATTATGAGCTGGATCAACTAATGTTTGGAAATATGGAATTGTAGGTGTTATACGACAATGATGTTTGCAATACCGAGAATTAAGAGATCTTGACTCGTGTCTTCGTTTGTAAATTTTCTTGTTATATCTGTTCTTGTAGCTAGAATACGAATCGATGAACAGAAAAAATAATGTAAAGAGTGAGTAATGGTTTGTTCGGTAGTTTTTATTTACTCAGTAATACTTACTTGTATTTTTTGTGAAACTTATTTCGAACAGCTAGTCAGCGTATTTCTTTCTGTTTATTTATGTAGCAACGTCGCCATATTTCCAATAGTAGAATCGCGGAATGGAAACGATAGAAAATTAATAATGGAACTGATATTCTAGAGATGATACCCCAAAATAAAAGACCATAAAATTGTAACTGCGCTTCTTGATTTAACCAGCTTTCAGTTAGGAACATATCGTAAGCCCAAAGACCAATGTTGGCGCAAAGTAAAAACGTTACAACCTGTAAATTTCCAAAAAAATTATTTCATCATTTGGAATAATTTTCACTGGTAAAAAATTGTCGCTTATATTTATTTACCTGTCGTCCCGGTTTAGTCAATTGTAAATGTCTAGTTAGGCATTGTCTTTGAAAGGCCTCTCCCAAAAATGTGCTTTGCGTAGCGCACTGAGATATTTGCAAGACATTTATAATAAATAGCATCAAACTAGTGTGATGCTCCAAAGAATGATTTTCGGCATTCAAAAACCCATTCGCTCCGACTATCAACGAAAATATCGAAAACATGAATACACCGGTAGTAGATATCATATTCAGTATTGTATCCAACTTTGACATCTTCCTGCCGCTGTATGATAGTTTACGAATTTGGTATAACCCGAAACAATTGAGTACTAAGCATAATGAAAGTATTATAAAAAGCACCGTAAAAGTTAGCATCGAAAGGATATGCGAAGGAAAATCTTTATCTTCTTTTACGACTAAAAATATTATTATCACAACTGTCAACACAACTAAGCATAGTAGGCCTAAGAAAAGACCTTTACTGACACCGTTACAATCGACTCGTTCGTCGTTTAAGTACTGATCTTGCTTGATGCAGTTGTTATTACAATTTTTCAGATTATTATTGTTATCGTTGTTGCAATTATTGTTTGATGGGTTGAATTTTCTACCCGAATATGTGAATTGTTGTTTACGTAAACGCTCGGCACCAACGTTTTGTCCCATTACGAAAGTTACTCCAGCGGCAATCAGGCTGAAAGTTTACCAATGAGATTAAAAAATGATGTGATATTGTATTGTTATCATTATCTGACATCAACGATAAGCACAGCGATACTTTAATACGGTAGATAAATAAAAAGAAGCTTTAATTTAACTGACTTTTCAACGAGACGTATGAACCATCTTTACAAACATAAATGTTGGCGTAAGCAATGAACAGTTTTTATTTGGTTTTAATTTACGTGTAGATGTAAATTAAATCGCACAAATTACCTGAATTGTACAATGAACGGATACAAAAATGGCATCGATGATGTCCACAGTTGCCCTAAAGAATTTGTATTCATACAAAAATGCAAAGTAACAATTTGCTTGATATGATTATCGGATACAGGTTTGTATGCATTAGTGAGAGCTTCTGCACTGCTGAACGAAGAATTGTATCCTATTTTAAAACGACAATTATTAATCAAAACTCAAAATTATTATCTAGATGAAATATTATTTAACATAGAAAATCGTTTCATTTCATTAAAATGCATGCAAGTGTATAATTTCAAAACTTTTTTACTTATTTTTAAGTAAAAATGTAGTTATCTACATGAGAAATGGCGAATGAAGTGTACCATACGAAGTGTATTCCGTATATCTAGTTAGGTACCTACTTACCGTAAGCGGGGATATTCAAATTTTGACGGGATAAAAATCGTGGAAATCCTTTCAGCTGCAAAGGAGTAGGTATATCTGCTTCAATATTTGAAGATACTCCTGGAATTACGTTATTTTGTGCCAAATATACGAAATAAATCCATTCCAATCCCGTTTCCAGGATGATGAGTTTAATCCATAACGCGATGTTGGTGGCTGCCAGGTGCATGAAACCGAATCTAGCAATTAAGCCAAATTTTTCCACCAATACCTGAGTGTTTTTTTTTTTTTATTTATAAATGATTGTTTAATTTTATTTTTATGCATTTCGCTGTTAGAAGGCATGCAATTTTTCACCTGAGAGTTTACGAATAAGAAATGCATCTGCAGAAACGTGAATAAAGCATGTAAAATTGGATGTATGAAAGCGATGTTATTCAAACATGAGGTTTCCATCATACTATGCATCGCCATTTCTAATCCATTGAAAACCAATGTACCTAGTCCGAAAGCTAAAAGAAAGAGTAATGTTATATAATGACAATGTTATAGCTTATAGCTGCTTACTTTGAAATACTATAGGAGGTATTAGTATACCAATAGTCTGATGATACATTTTGGGAAATCTATCGGTAAAAAAATTTTATATAATAAAATTTACCCAATGCGCCTATTCGTAAGTAAAAGCTAGTGCTAGATGTTTTTGCCGGAGATATGTGAGCTTTTTTTAACGAGCCAAAACGTGTAAGTTCCGCTGCTTCGGCCAAAGCACTTGAATCTGATTTTAAAGATTTTATACTCGAACAACTATCAATTAGAACCCATATGTAGATGGATATTATTACGGCAATGCTACCTATGTATAAATACATCATATATATGCCCTGTAAAAAAATGTTTACATGTATTAAGCTTAAAAGGAGCATTGCAAAATATCGGTACATAATGTATAAGCTTTTAAGGTCGATACGATTAAAAGAATAATCAAGTTTTTGAATCTAACCTGCAATGAAAATATTTTCACCGGATTGTCGGTTATTTCTGTTAAACTGATCGCAAATACCACAAGTAGTAAACATATTCCATACAAAGAGCTTAAATTTATCCATAAGTGATAACTGCACAAACCAAAATGATGTTAGTGAATTTAAATATTCATTACAACCAGCGCGTAAATGTAATTATGTTTAATACTTACAAAGGATAACTGCTTAAAAATAAATGAGATCTGTTTTGAGTCAATAAGCCTAGTAATTTTCTGCTCGATTGTAGTTTTGGTGACGGTGTCATGGATAATTTTCCTTCTTGATTATCAGATATAACACCTACTTCTTCGTTCAAACTATCCTTTTCTGTTTCTTGAACGCATTCGTTGGAGTAACCTTTGAAAAAATTTCAGCAACTAGTTTATAAGAGAAACAACTGACACGTACGTCATCACGATACATAATACACAAGAATACAGACAACCAGAGAGATATCTCGAATTTCTTTTTGCTCAAAATGATGTGTAAGTAGAAATGTTGACTTGTAATCGTTCATCGTTAGTAAACAGTTAGAACACTTTTAAAACTATGACTGAAGGTTATTATAAATGATATGTTGAGACCTTTTACGTACCGAAGTATTTGTGAGGTGATGATGTAGTATAATTTATTTAATGGTAGGTAAAAGTGTTGAAATTTACATTGCTCTAGGTGTACTTATTATTATTATTTGGTTCACTGTGTCTTTTTTGATTTACTTACTCGTTAGGTTGTTGACCATTCAATAGAAATTTATGAATTTTTAATGAAAAATTGTACATAATTGCAGTATGTACATGATTATCTTTTTAGGTCAAAACTCAATGTTACATATCATTCGTCTGTTTATAATTTGTTACTTAATTTCAATATTGAAAAGACAGATATTTTGATTTTTAGATCAAAATATGCATCCTACGAGGAAAAATTATATTTAAAACTGAAGAAATACGTAGTAATCTTTTCAAATAATTTTAAATAAAATACAAATAATTATTCAAATATATGTGTCGTTCGCACACATTAACCTGTTATGAAATTTATGTTGCCTATATTTTTCCTGAAGGGACTAACGCCTAATCAGCCCGGTAGCGAGTATCCTAAATTGAATAAATTATAACCTTTTTTTTTCGTCAAGACGTCAAATGATGCAGATTTTCTATCAACTTTAAAATATGCTCAAGAAAAAAAAATTACTATATGATTATCTTTTCGATTTGTGTTACACTCTTGCTACAGTGTCATCATAATTGATAAGAAAAAAATATAATACCTAGATAAAAGTTTTCTTTGTAAACTAAATTTGACAATTTCACATATCTTCATTTCGTGTCAGAAAAATTGTATAATCGTAAGTTCATATATTCGTATAAGTTTAGATCACTAAGTTTTTTATTATAATTTTTTAAGAAAGTATAAAGATGCGATATGATCTCTTTTGATTAATCAGTTGAAAGCCCGTATATATTTATTGATAACGCCGCAATGGACTCTAAAGACCCAAATTTCCACGTTTCACATCATAAACCGGAGATTTGTCCAGGTCGATGCTAGATTCCTATATGTACGTACTGTATAAGGGTGTTACGTATCTATGAGTAGCATATGGTTTTATCTTCATACCGTTTGAAGGTGTATAGATATAAACGTTCAGTCCTAATGATAGATCTTCGCGATTACTCTGAAGTTGAACTAACTATAAATTATGAGTGATTTTACTCGCGACCGTTGAATGAAAGTTCTCTTAATTCAACCATGTGTTACAAAACATTGAGACTACTCTATGTAATCATAGTTACAGGTCGTAACAGAAATATGCATCATATTGTTACACGTGTTTTAACACGAATGATTTTTACTGCGTTATCAACAATCTTCGTACGTATGCTTCCTTTAAATATAAGGTTAACATTATTGCTGTAGATTAATTATAAAAAATATAATGCGTAAATTGTAATGAACAAACTGTTTCATAGTCCACCTGAATCCATTATGATAATCCCCCTCACCGAATGTTTACTCCGTCTGTCAAGTTTTGCCGGAAACAGTTCTCGTGATTTGATGCAGCATTATAAATAATTAAACATTGTAGCAAGTTACATAGGTAGTTATGCCTTAGGCCCATAAAAATTGGTAATGCGCGCGTTGATATTTTTTACCAAAAATGTGATATTTGTGTTTTTTTTTTGCATTTTACATACGCACTGGAGACTATGAAGAAAAGATCAAGATCCAAAAATCGTCTACTATTGAACGGTCAACATAAACGAAGTTGGATTAAAAATGGGTGTCGAGTTTAAATCCATTCCTCTCATTTCTGAAATTTGAAAAAAAGACCGTGCGGAGTGGGAAAGCTGATTAAATTTTGATTTTCTTAAAAACATTTGGAAGGATTGAGGCCTCCCCCCCCCCCCGTTGTTACCTCTGTACGGAAATGGAAGTCAACTTAAAGAAGTTTATTAAAAAACATATAGGTACCGAAGAAGATTTGGAACTAAGTGCACGGGTACATATACAGCCGTTTTTTCAAAAGTAGGTATCTACGATTTTTTTTTCGTTTTGACGAAGTAAATACTTTTTAGTTTCTGTTCATGGAAAAGAAAATCACTTTTGAAAAATAATTGTTATAGATTAGATCAAGAAATGTGATGAAGTAGTTTTGATGAAAAGGAAAGATAAAGCGGCACAGTTTCGCCAACCTTTGTCAATAAACTACATACGATACCAATTGACAGACTTTCATTTTAGGGAGCGGATTTTTTAAATTCATCAAATGATTGAGAATCTTTTCTGCTCATATTAAATCTTTACTAACTATTATAAGATTTGTCCAAGTCCTTGTTGGTTTACTCAGAAAAGTACTTATTGATACTTTTCTACTCTTCCATCTCATGAAAATTTCTGCAGAGTACAAAGCTATCTAATAAAAATTTATATTTCAACTTGTATGGCCGTCCCATTCCCCACCTTTCCACTCAACAGTATGCTTATTTACAAGTTTCCAGCCTTAATTCACTTTATTTCTATTTATATCTAAGAAGTAGCCCAAGTGTCTGTTTCTATGAAATAAATTTTTGAAATTCTATCTGTACCTCAATTACAATTGCAATAAGATAGTAGCGCAGACATGAAAATAAATTTGCTGTTTGAAATGAATTTTGGATAAAAAGAAATACGCTTTGGAAATTTTCACTCTATCTCATACACAACAAACCTTTCACAAACTAAAGTTTATGATTGATTGGATGAGAGAATGAAACAGATAATTATTCTCATTCCGGTTTCAGCTTAAAATTTGTAGTCTATGTGTAGTCTGTAGAAAGCCAGATGTGATATTTATTGCTGGTGACAATCGTTAATCGCAATTAGTGCGCTTACGCTTGCTAAAGTTACAATGTTTTTTCTTAAATATTTTATTTTTTGTTTGCTTTCATTGTTTTAATTTGTAAGAGTACCACGAATTAGAGTAAAAAGAATTATATAAGTTTTCATTAAGATTACCTATCTGTACTGAAGAGTGAAGATGTCTTGCATGTAATAATTACCCATAATTACTATGTATGATGTAAATTGTTGCATTACCTATTGTCACTATTTTAATTAGTATTATCACAGAATTACTATTCTTTCAGTGAGTAAGTTTCTATTTAAAATACCTGCCTTAACAATTTAACATTACTTATATTACTACCCATATTACGAACGTATCAATTCAAAGCCTAAGCATTAATTAAGACAACTTTAATGCCATAGATAGGTGCTTATTTGAACAATTATTTTTGCCATCTTATACGAATTTATTTATTCGAAAACCGGTAACGAATTAAGATACTCGGGTAAATGATAATTTCAACGAAGTGTGGAAATCATATGCCGTATAGCTAAAAAGATATAGCATTTTTACGATGTTTGGGTCTATAAATTTCGAGTTTGATTTACGTATATAAGTGTATGTGGGTGCAAAAATGTTTGACCAATGAGTTTTAATTGATAAATTAAAAATAAATTAATAAATAAATAACAGTATAATAAAAGGTACGGGTCTTTCTGTTTCATTTATTCGTAAGTAGCTAGGTAGCCATAAGTACCCACTGAAATTGTTTAATGAACGGCTATCGAACGAAAAAAATTTCCAATTCAATCTATACTTTTCTCGCAGGCCAAAATAATAAAAAAAAATCCATGTTGGAACTTACCAACAAACGAAGCCGAGCTTCTGCTATGTTTTCTCGCCGGTTTTTCTTTTCTCTGTCGGTGCGGTCGATTGTCAATCGAATCACAAAGCTCGTCTACTACATTTAAAGCTGAAGATAGGCCAGCCGTATCTAAATTTTCATTTCACATTTTCCAAAATTGATGAAAAAATTAAGAAACACGCGCACATTTGTTCTTTATAGAGAAAAAAACACTTACCTCCATACGGCATCTTTCATTTAAAATGCTTAAAGATATTTTATTGATCAGTTAAAACCCGACAGATGCCGGTTACATACGCATGAACACATTATTTACGATCACCGGAGAAAGCTCAATGAAAAAGTATAACGTCTGGCGATCATTGAACACTGAACGAACAGCAAATTCTTAATTGCCGCATGTTTGATGGGGGAACAAGCTTGTGGAAACTAGATCTGTAGCGGTAAAGAGTAAACTAGATTATTGTTGAGCAGGTTGCTTTTTTTAGATTTAGAAAATATATGGAAACCATAAAATGATTTTAATACGATTTCTACAAGTTATTTATTTTCTAATTTTATTATATACGTATTTATTTTATAACAATTTTTAAATATTTTACGTACCTGTCGCTGTCGCACAATGAGCATAGTACATTTTACATAGATGATAAGTATGCTATTATAGTCACTTAACACTTGATGTCAGACTTGTTTTCGTTTACAGGGAAATTCCAAGATTGTTTTAAAATTTTTTTGAGTACGTACCTACAGTACAAAAATTGCATAATGATAAAAATTTCACTAAAATTTTTAGTTGGTTATACTTACACTAATGTATACGCTGACTGTTCAGTATCGAGAAATTGCTTATCAATAATTTTAGAAGCATTTTGATGGTACGACCGTACCAAAAATGAGTAAATATTATATATCTTTTATTGTGAAAACAAGAACCTATTACCTAGGTACACGCTACCTACTAAAATAATTTTGTCCAGGTCGTTATACGCAAACAATAATTATTACGTAAAATGTACAAAAATATAAAAGATACAAGCATTTTCTCACTTCTTTCAACACATATTCTTTCTTGAAATCATTTCTTGCGTTTGCTATCGCATACTAAATTGAAAGATTGGGAAAATGATATTGACATAAAAGGGGTTCAAGAAAAAGGTCATATTAAAAAATTTATATTCTATGTGTGAAATGTTCCTTATGTGCATGGTTTCAATCACCAACCAGTGTTTTTTTTAAGATCTTCGAATTCTAGAATTGAAAAATCAAATGTGAGAAAATAATCGAGATTTTAGGATTACTGTTTTCTTTTATTAACATATCATTTCTCAAATAACATGTAAATACCCATGTTGTGCAGCTTTTTTTTCTTCAAAATGATGGCATGATAAATTATTGGACCTTGTGTTTAGCTATCTGTATCAGGTAAACACTTCTACCAGTTTGTAATGAAAATGAAATCTATAGCAATCCGATTATTCTTGATGTCATTTTCAAATAACAAGAACTAAAGATCGTTCAAAGTTTTCTAACGACCCACCATATAGAGTTGACCTACATAAAAGTCATCCGTTTGCGAATATAAAAACTATTTCAATAATTTATTGATTGATAATGCACAACTAAATGGTTTTTGTTTTCATTACGATGATATAAAAAGATGACAGAAGAAGAGATGTGCAAACTTTCATTCAAGTGGATCTAGTGTAACAGTATCAAACCGCTGCCAGTTCCATCTCCAGAACTGGATATCATTTATTCTGGTTTTTTTATTCTCGTTATACATATTAAACATACCTATCGAATGTCCGCTTGATTTCTTTACCGCGTATTTTAATAATAAAAAAAAATATCAGTGTTGCTTGACAATTTCTAACCAGCTACACAAGATGATTCATTATTCACATTATTACCCTGATAACACTTCTTTCTTGGTAACTCGAAGCAGAATTGCGAATACAATCGATGTTGAGTTAGATACATCACACACATAGATGATGTAAAAGTTGGCCCGAATGTTGAGGACGAATCTTTAGGTCTTTAGAATGATTTTCTTTTGGAAAATTTTTTTAGGTGTACTTCTAAAATTACACGTAACTGGCGATGTTAAATAATTATTTAAAATATTTATTATGGAAATGTATTGAAAAATAAAATTATCACTTCAGGCAAATGATTTGGTAACTTCGTTAAATAAGTATGAATCACGTGTAAACAAAATCATATACAGTTGTTTGGATAAAAATTGAAATAAAATGTAAAAATAAATTTACGATAAACCGAATAAAAACGGCCTACCACAGATCAATTAATAAGACTCGCAAAATGAAATTTACAAAAAGAATACATAACGAATCACTTTTACACTAAAAAAAGTACAAGAATAAAAATATTAGTTACGACGCGCAAATAAAATCTTTGAGACAAAACACATTAATACTAGTAATATTCGCTTTACGCAAGTACAATAGATAAATTATTGAAAAATCAAAATCTAACAGTCTTCGTCCAGAAAATCGTCTAAGAACACATCAAAAGTATTCCTATTACAACTTCCATCCGTATTGAATACATATTTATGAAATGTTCCATCGACACATATGGCTAAAAAATAAAACGTGTGTAACATATATGATGAAATAAAAATTATTAATGGATACAGAAAGATAAAAAATTACCAATTACGGAGTTCTTTGAACTAAAAGCGCAAATACAAGCACACTCGGGTAAAACTGTGAAGTTAGCAAATGCCCACTGAGACTCAACGTATGTTCCTAGAAATCCTATTTTTGATAAGCTAGAAAAATATCTCCTTATTAGTAATGAAGAAAAAATTCAGAGTCAAGGCTAATTTGTACCTTGATTTTTTATTCAATTTCGGATCTTTAAGAGCAAAAATATGAACGGTTCCTTTATCACTGGCACAACATAGAAAATCCGAACTCTGACTGAAATTGATACTAGAAAATGATTTTCAACAATAGAACAAAGTTAATAGGGTAATAGGGTACGAGGGGCGAAAAAGATGGGTAAAAAATGAACACAGCTCACCAGTACAACAGAGCTGGGTCTGAACCTCTCCTCAATTCATGAAGTAAATGTCGTTTGCTGGTATCCCATACTCTAATTAAAGTTCCTTTGGAACTAGCTGTCGCTAACATAGTGCCTTTTTGGTTAATAGCCAAACAAACCAATTCTGCTTGGTGAGCATTAATAGTAACAGGAGCACTAGATGATCCTACATCAGTGCTACATAGATCAACTAGCTGAACACTACCAATTTTATGAGCAGGAAAAGCAACTAAGTGCCTATCAGCCGTAAGTAATGGACTAACTTCGCACAATCCGTGTTTATTCAAACGCGTTTCAAACGTAAACAGGTGTTGAGTTGGAGCAGGAAATGAAAATACACATACTTGATGAAGGGTAGCAACCACAATTCTGAGATCGAAACATTAATTTGTATCAAGATTATTAACCTCTAAAATATTTGAATACAAAATACTTACTTATCCCTTCTTAATCTCACGGCTTTGACCGGAACTTTGAAAACCAATTCCAAAACGAATTGTTTACTGATATCATCGTAAACTAATACAGTATTGTCTGCATATTTAGAACAAGACCCTCCAGCCACCATAGCTAATAAATTAGTTCGGTACAGCATTTCGCACTGGGTCATGCTTCCTACATCATCTGTAAAGTTAATAATAACAATCATAGTTTACAAAGTATAGGCACTGAGAACATCTACTGGATACATGTGTAAAGTACTCACTGAATCTACATTTTTCGACCAGAGGATCTATGTTATAAACTCGAGGACCAGATTCAGTACAACAGGTAAAACAACCTAAATACAACAACTCGGTACAATTTAAGGCTTATGTTCACATTATTCATTTATGGACTACTTACTTTGATCCTGATTGAATTTGATTGAAATGACTCCTTTCCATTTTGAAATCATGCTTATCGATATTGAAATGCAATTTTTCAAGAATATAGGCTTTTAATGTGTTCAATTTGCAACTAATTTCAGTAGAAATCACATTATTTGAATAGAGCTAAGAAATTAGAAACTTAGATCGAAATGGAAAAACAATAAGAATAAAGAAATGAATCTTAATTATAAAAACAACACGGGCTTATTGATAAAAGAAAAAGGAACAAATCGTCGGATAGACGGATTAACGTAGGTAGCCTTGATATTTCAAACTTTAATATAGTTTTACCTTTTATCACAAAGAGAGCGCTAATGATGAAGTCAATAATGACAATATTTTCATGACTCGTTTCAAAAAAAAACAATTATCTGTCAGTAACTCACTCCAAAAAAAAAGTCACACTGCATTACTATATATAACTGTCTTTTTTTGGAGTTTGTCATTGAATCGCATACAAATTGATGTCTTTTCTTGGAACACGGTAAGAGTGGCTTACACTTGTTGTTTTCTTTCCTCTATTACTTTTCACTGAAGATGTTTTAAACTTGAAAAATTTCCTTCCACTGATCAGGTAAAAATACAGAATCTTTGCATTCGTATTTTTAGTTTTCCCTCCATTGTTCAGGTTTTGTTCAGTTAGTTATTTATTTTTCAATTCGTCTTTATGTGATTTTCCAATTTTTTTCAAAAAAGAATACAGAATTAACTACTGTGTATCGCGAGTTTTCAAGAAGATATCATTCAAAATTTTTGGTGTCAGTGTATCAGTATGGTCACATATTGAGTAAGAGTAAATCTCGTGCAGTGTTCTATATCGCTACTCATCTGTATCTGTATAGGTTATTTCACTGTTTTGATCTGGAGCTCCATTTGTACAAGTGAAAAGTACTTTAGAATATTTCAGTGTGACATTATTGATAATTGTTTATTGAGTTTACATGTTGAATTTCTATAGTTTAGTTTTTTATTCCAAATTGTTTTAGAAAAGTACGTCAAAATGAATGATTACGAGAAGATTGAGAAAATAGGAGAAGGTGAGACGAAATACTCTTTATAGATGATCAAGTTCACAGAAAAAGTCGAATTATACATATTGATATTATTGATTCAAGGTACTTATGGAATCGTTTATAAAGGTAGAAATTTGACCACTGGTAAATTAGTAGCTATTAAAAAAATTAGAATGGAAGTGCAAGATGAAGGAATACCTTCAACCGCCATCAGAGAAATATCGTTGTTGAAAGAATTGGTACATCCCAACATAGTTTGGTAAGTACTTATTCGCTTATAATATTACTCGGAAGAATGTAATTTTCTTTTGTAAAATATTTTAGTTTACAGGAAGTACTGATGGAAGAATCAAAACTACATTTAATATTTGAATTCTTGCCAATGGATTTGAAGAAATATATGGAAAGTTTGGGTGATGGAAAACAGTTGGATTCTTCAATGGTCAAATCGTTGACTTATCAGGTATCTTTTCTTCGTATGTGACTTCGATAATTTACTAATGAATCATGATGAAAATGTATTTGTAGCTTCTTGTTGCGGTGTTATTTTGTCATCGAAGACGAGTTCTGCATAGAGATCTCAAACCCCAAAATCTTCTCATTAATCCGAAAACTGGTATTTTAAAAGTTGCCGATTTTGGATTAGGACGCGCATTGGGTGTACCTGTTCGCATATTTACTCATGAAGTAAGATTTTATTTTAACGTAAAATATTCTAGTGATATGAAATTTTTTGATTTTCATGCATTTTTCTTTGTAGGTTGTAACACTTTGGTACAGAGCTCCAGAAATTTTGCTCGGTTCTCAACGATATTCTTGTCCAGTTGATATGTGGGCTGTTGGTTGCATTTTTGCTGAATTAGCCAATCATAAACCTTTATTCCAAGGCGATTCTGAAATTGATCAACTCTACCGCATTTTTAGGTATTAGAAATTATTTTGGTGGCGACAGTCGACGGGTTTATTCAATTTTTTTCTTTGCAGAATTCTTTCAACGCCCACGGAAAAGACGTGGGCAGGAATTACTGATCTTCCTTATTACAAACCAGTGTTTCCCAACTGGACCCAGAATGAATTGCATAATAATGTCAAGAACCTCAGCGATGATGGATTTGATTTGTTAATGGTAATTTTTTTTATACTTAATTTAATGATTGTCTACTCACTGATCATGATTTTTTTTCTTTTCTAGAAAATGCTAATATATGATCCCTCTGCTCGGATTAGCGCTAAGGATGCCGTTGATCACCGATATTTCAATGATTTAGATACAACAAAATTACCAGCTCGAGCTTACAGTCCATGAAAGGTTAGATGAAGAGCTTAATCGGTTTTATTCTTGCTTTGTTTTGTATTTTATAATGTTATGTTATGTGTTCTACTGAATTTTCATTATCTAAATTATTTTTAGTATATTTTATTATTTTTATATTATTTGAATATCTTCATCTGTTCATCATATCCTTACTTTATTTATATTTTTTTAAAAGTTTTATTTTTCAATTTCGCGGTATTTAATTTCAGTCAGAAATGAAGAGAGTTTAAATGAATTACAAATTTGTTAGATCAAATATAATATAGAAATATAATACAGAACAAATTATTTTGTAGATAGAAAAATTTCATTCATACATGAGAACAAAAAGTTAGTAAAAAAATGTTGGAAATCTCTATAAATACGTGTAGATGAGGGACGTAGAATAACAATAAATATGGTAACTATTCACAGAAAGTAAACGGATTGATTACTAACATTGTAATCAACGAAAAATGATGAAATTTTGCAGTTTAAGATTTAAATTAGGAAGTCACCTGAATATTATCGATTTTACAGAAGTCCAGATCAACGTAAGTATCGATACCATCGACTTTGCCAAGATTTGAATATTGCCAGTAGGTCCAGCCTACTTTTTTCCAAGTAGATGGAATTTTGGGTTGAGATTTTATTTCATTATTATACCACGCAATCCATAAAGGATACTTGCTGAAATCAAACATTTTCCAATTGACCTGGTTTTCCCAATAATAATGACTACAATAAATGTAAATTTTAATGAAATCTTTTGATTCCAAAATGTTGAGAAATTTATACAGAGTACGTGCAACTTGATCGGGAGAAGCTGATTCGTTCCCTTTCTCTTCTACATCAATAGCTAAAACATCTTTTGTGTAATTGAACGTAGTTAAGTTTAAGGTTTTAACAATATTGGCAACCTGTTCTTCAGGATTCATTAAAGCTCTAAAGTAATGGTATACGCTTGTTCTAATATTGTTCAGTTTCGCCATTTCCCAATTATACAAAAATGTAACATCTTGGAAGTACGATCCTTCGGTAGCTTTCATAATCACGTGCTCTATCCCGGTGTTCTTTACTTTCTTCCAATTGATTTTACCTTGATGAGATGATATATCGAGGGCACTCCGGTAATTGGGCATTTCCAATTCTACAATTGCGCATTGCATCCGCATGAGTGATTCTGTTATTTCCGCAAAAATTAAGTAGATAATGAATTTTAGTAATAATTTCAAAAATGTCAATGTGAAAAACGCTGGTTTATATTTTTTTTTATTGTTTACTTTTTGTTCTAACGTGAAATTTAAGTGATAGTGATAATAACGGTTTTTAAAATACATTGTTGTTGTCTTTAATTGGTTGTGCACTTTTCAAAATGGAACTCATACAAGGAACATCAATATTGCAATAATGTCGTTTAGCTTTTTTTTCATCATTGAAGAATGTTAAATAAAATTCTATACTATCAATTATTTTTAGGGTTTTGCTCGCTCGTCGAGCAAAAACCCTATTGCAATCACTTTTAAAGTTTCAACACATAGCCAATGAGAGGCCAGTATTTTATTAGAGCCAATCAATTTTCAGGACTTTCTAGAAACTAAATACGAGATTGCGTTGAAATCGTAATTAAGTTTTTTTTAAGTGAATGTGTTGATAAAATCAAATGTAATGTATTTATTAATATAAATTGATTATTTGAAATTTGATTTATTAATTATTTGGCATTAAAAAAACAGTTGAAAGCAGTCATTAAGATAATACAAATAATATTATTTTATCAATACATTTACTTTCAAAAAAACTTTTGCTTGAATAGTTAAATCTATTTGAAAAGACTCTCAATTAGAATTTTTATATTTTGAAAAAATTTCAGCTATGTCACCTCTATTGAAAGTTTCGGAAAAATTTCTCAAAAACAAATGAACGGAATTTGAAGAATTTTAGATATGTTGTAAATAACAGTACCCTTGATGGCTGTACTAAGTTTTTTTTTTTTAGATTGTTCGTTTCTTATTGAAAATTTGAAATTATTACAGCTCAAAATGAAGCGTCTTTTCTGCATGATGATACTTTTGTTACAGGCAAAAAAATCAAAAAACGCGTAGCTATCCGGGGTACTGTTATTTACAACATAACAAAAATTCATCAAATTCTGTTCATTCGTTTTAAAGAAAACTCACCTAAACTTTCAATAGAGGAAACACAACTGAAATTTCTTTAAACTATAAAAAAATTCATTTTCAAATGGATTCAACTGTTTAATTAATTCATATTAGCATTGTTACTTGCATTACGCTCAATTTTTTTATTTGCAACGTTTGAAAAAGAAAAAAAATGCCATATTCTACCTTGAAATCGGATATGCAACCTACAAAACGCGAAGTCCCATCTTAAATTTGTAAATATTTCATATTTTCATTTAAGAACTACAATTGTTCTTATTCTCAGCTACTTCATTAATGATAATTTAAATTAATTTTTAAAAAACTCGAATAGATCAGTAATTCAGTGCAATAATTTGAAATAACGTAGGTACTTTCCAATTTTAATTCAAATTAAACTTGAATTAAAATCAAAAGCAAAACCGTATTCTATCCAGTGTTGCAAAAACAGAACGAAAACGAGAATAAAGAGCGCGTTCGAACTCATTTTTCATGAGAACGTCAACGTTCTTAAGAATGAGAATGGTCAACTTGAGATTCTCGAAGAACAACGGCTAATGTTTCAAAAGAATGAGAATGGGAACAAGAACACATAGATTTTCTTACGTTCTTCTTTCTTCAGTTAATTTTTTTGAATGTATTTGCAACAATTTTGTCTGTCTAAAACAAATTTTCATTTTTTTGGGGTTGTGAGAGGGTGCAATAAAGCTAAAAAGTTGAAACTCCCAAAAGACACATTTAGGGCCCCAACGAAATGTACATACCAGATTTCAACTTCCTAGCTCATTTTGGTGGGGAGATAGAGGAGGAATAGCTTTTTTTCAAGGTCAGAAAGGGGGGAATCCTTATATCTCCTTTCCTAATTGACTTAGAAGGTTGATTTTTGGATATATGATATAACTTTTGATTTTGGTGAATTGGCTTACAAAGAGACAATTTTTAAATTTTCTGCATCCCAGCACCCTCTCCCTAAACTTGAGACATGCCTGAATTTTAACACAAGCTCATCCCCACTCATATATATTTAATCCGTTGCCAAACTGTACCGATCGACCGGATTGGAGCGATTTTGGTAGATAATGAGCGGAGTAACTGATTCTAATGTTCAAAAAAATATATAAATATACGAAAATAAATATTTGATATCGCTGAAAAAAATGTTTCAATGATCTTTTAGTTCCCTAAAAAAGATTTTGTTGATACCCCCCCCCCCATTCGCTGTTGGTCGATAGACTGTAATAATCCAGTTTTAATTGGCAATATGACATAGAAAATAAGGCTAAAAAAAAGAGTGGGAACGGAAACGGAAACGAGAACGAGAACGTCAGGGAAAGAACAAAGAACGGAGAACAAACAGGAACACTCATTGAACGAAGCGAATTTAATGAACGCTCTTGAAAAGAACGAAGTTGGAACTCTTCGAAACGAGAACGCGTTCTTTAAGAACGGAAGAAGATGCGTTCTTGCAACACTGATTCTATCAGCTTGTTTCAGTTTCCACTATTTTTTTGTTGATGAAATTATGAGGGATGAGACAAATAATTTCTCAGAAATTTCAAATTCATAATTGCAATCTGTAACTGGGTTAAAACTACTATTGACGAGTGAGTTAAAACTTTTTTCTACCAAAATCCTCAAAAAATAATTCAAAAATTTTCTCACTATAAGATGTAATACCCATTGACAGTGCAAACTAAAATGATCAACAAAAATTAGTTTTTCAATTTTTCAATGCAATTATCCATATTGTCGCCATGTCTATTACTTTAGTGTTTAGTTGTGTCAGTCGGGATGTGATAAGATATAAAATTTCGGAATCGGATGAGGAAAATTTAAGAGGAGGAATGCCTGATTGCCTGTTATTCAGCACATAGTAATTATTAGTTATTTGTAAACGGTAGATGTGATCAAATTAAACATGACCGGTCATTTAACGCGGGGAAAGTTGAATATCGGATTGGTTCAAGAACATGCAAAAAAAGAATTTTTGGATCTACTGGATAAATGTGATGGATCAAAAGTATGCGAGATATTGCTTCATTTCAATTCAAATTTGAAAGCATGCTCTTAATAAAAATTTTCAGGTAATTTTCTGGGATGACGGTTTATCTGGCCCTTTTGGATTGATTGCGGAGTATAGTCTTTTGAGAAAAAGAGATGCAGTGAAAATGCACCCTCTCAAACCGGGTGAAATTAAACCTATTGAAACAGAGAATGTTATATTTATTAGCAGACCGCATTTGAAATTGATGAGCTATATCGCAGAAATTATACTTCGGTGAGCAAAGTTTTTTTTTTACTACAAAAATCGAATATGGATTTATTGGTACGTTTCGTTGATACTGTTACAGTGAAGAAAACTCTCACAGAAAAAAGAGGTGGTATTTGTACTTTGTTCCTATGAAAAGTTTATTATGCGAAGAATTTCTAAAGGTGAAGTATATGTTGTGAAGGCTGTTATTTTTTTAGTTTTTATTTTTGGTAATACGTTTCATGTTATAGAATAAAGGTGTGTATGGCAGTTTTACCGCAATTGAACAAATATCGGGCTGTATACTTTTTCCCTTTGACAATGATTTGTTATCAATGGAATTGGACGCAGCATTTCGGGTATTTTACGATTTAAGTAACCCTGCGCGTATAAACTGTAATAATATTGTTTAATATTTTTTAGGAATATTATATTGATTCTGATTCTACTTGTGTATATCAAGTGGCGAAGGCTGTGAAAATGTTACAAGATCTCTATGGTCCTATAAAGAAAATATCGGGGAAAGGAAATGCAGCCCAACAAGTTATGACGTTGTTGAATAAATTGGATACTGAACCACCTTCCAACTTGAAATTAAAAAACTCTTCTTCGGTTCAAATCGATCAGTTGATTTTAATCGATCGTGGCATCGATTTACTTTCTCCTCTTGTCACTCAACTAACTTACGAAGGATTGATCGACGAATTGTATGAGATTAGTAATTGTGAGTGCTAATGTATCAACAAAACTTATTTTCCTGGTGAACTAGAATGCTATACAGTTCATTCCTCAGGTAACGTAAAACTACCTGCTGAGCGATTCGGTGGTCAAGAAGAGGATTTTTCCGACGCTGCACGTGATAAAGTACTCATACTCAATTCAGAAGATGAAATTTTCACCGAAATTAGAGATAAAAATTTGTTTGCTATTGGTCCATCCCTCAGTCGACGTGCTAAGCAAATGTCTTTGCAATTTGATGAAGGTCAAGATGGTCGAACTGTACAAGAAATTAAACAATTTGTAGCAAAATTACCTCAGATGTTAGCAGTGAAAAAGTGTTTAGCGAATCGTACGTATGATTTTATTTATATTTAATCGTTTCCAGAAGTTTTACGTATCGTGTTATATTTTTAGATATGACTGTCGCTGAAATGATGAAAGAACAAACTGATTCGGAAGAGTTTAGAGAAAACGTAAAAAACGAGCACGAAATGTTATTGGGAATCGTGACGGATAAAGTTCATCCTTACATCGAAGACTGTATAGTTCAAAAAGTCGATCTGCTGAAAGTAATGAAAAATTGTATGTTTCTTAATTGATGCTGGGATAGTCCTAAAATGTATTACTTTACAGGTTTTACGACTTATTTGTATACAATCTATAGTTAGTTGCGGCCTTAAACCGAAAGTTCTTGAACAATATAAACGAGATATTATTCAAACGTACGGTTTCGAACATATCTTAACTTTATCGAACTTGGAAAAAGTTGGATTACTAAAAGTTCAGGTAATGGTTAAGCTCGACGTCTAACATCAATTAATTATTTACCAATGTCGAAAAGTGAGCAAAAAAATTTTATCATTGCAGCAAGGAACTCGATCTTACACATTTCTTCGTAAAACTTTGAAACTAACCGAAGAAGAAACAAATAACGTAAATCCAAAAGATATACATTATGTCCATGGCATATATGCTCCTCTGAGCGTACGTCTAGCTCAACAGTTCGCAAAACCAAACGGAATAAGAACCATAAATGATGTAGTCTCAGTTTTACCAGGCCCGCTGTTTGATGATATTTCGAAAAATGTTCCTAATTACTCCAATCAAAGAAGTAAATTTCAATTGAATGCTACGTATTTCTTTTATTTAGAAGAAAAGAAGTTTTCTATTTTGTGTTATTTTCATAGGAGGTAGTTTAAGTTCACAAAATGACTCCGCAAATGTCATATTGGTATTTTATATTGGTGGATGTACGTTTGCTGAAATTTCCGCTTTAAGATTTTTGTCACAGCAAGAAGATCGTAAGTTTTACAATTAATTTAAATGATTCATTTTGAACTGAACTTTAATGTTATCACACAATTTTAGTTAATGCTGAATTCGTAATAGCCACTACCAAAATAATCACCGGCAATACTTTCATCAAGTCATTGATGGAGCCGTTGTCATAGAAGAAATTACACTACCCTATTATCTTTTTAATTTTCCAAAAAAAGGATCTATTTTGTTACCATGTTGATTGATATTACTTTGAATTACTTAGTTGCATTACATCTTGTTAAAATCATTGCATTTCTTGTTATTTTTTCATTAAAAAAAAAATATTACATATTATACCTACGCGCCTATGTTATATATCTATGTGTTCTTTTGTTTTATTCTTACGTAATAAACTACATTTTAAAAACATATTGTTATTAATAAAATCTTGAACAAAATAATAATAAATATAACAACCAACTAAATTACACTGAATAACAACCTTTGCAAATATGTAACAATCGAAAAAATTGACCGAATATTCTTTCTTTTTATTTATGCTTACTGAATAGAACTGGACAGGCTACAGCGGCTAACTGATAATTTTCTTCCAAATGTTCGTTATGGTAATCTGGACAATAATTTTTAGTGATTGTTACATTTTTAGGAACGTATGTTAAAAAAGACGCAACCTTAGCGGTGCAATTATTAGGTTGAGCTGCTTTTATACGAGGCATATCTTTTGTATCTATCCCGAAAATAAAATTATATTTGAAAAAATCCACAGGTTTCAGTTTTCGCACAATATAAATTTTTTCGTATGGTATCCCTAATTTGTTGAGATATTGTCTGTTTCTTAAATTTGTACCACTCCCGACAAATCTCCAACCAACACCGGCTAGATCACAAGTCCACCGATCTTCCAAACCATAAGTTTTTGCCAAATGTCTAAATACATTCACGATAACAACTCCTTGGCATTCGTAATTCTTTTCACAAACAAACAGCACATTTTTTTGCTTTACCGCTCGCTGTAATAGAAAATTTAATTATATTTTACGCACACTTGAATTTCATGCTGAAGTCTATTTCTCAGAAAAATTTTGTTCGAAATTAAGTATAGTGATTCTTACAGCAGTGAATATTTCTTTAAAAAACGAAAATCCATACCTTTGCGCATTCTTGTAACGATGCATATAATAAAAAAAAACATAAAACTTTACTGACCCCGAAAAAATTCATTTTAAACGAATTTAAGTACGGTACATGGAAAATCAAATCTTTCTATCTTGATCACTATCCATTACATTGCGTTGGTACTTATGATTTTCAGCGTAACAGCAGAATTTACATTTGATTTCTTCTCCAATTTTATTTTTATCAAAATACCTATCATGGTAAATATACGTACGCGAATGAAGTTTTATCTGTAATATTTAAACTTAATCAATAAAACGAAATATACTTATAATGTGAATTGAATACCAAAAAGCTATTGATACAGATAAATTTATTTTAATTTCTCAAGTGCTTCATAATGATGATTACATCGTTAATAAAGGTCAAGAACAAGAGTGACTGAAAGGTAGCAAAGAAATTTTGTTATGTTATGCTTGATTACTGGAGCACTAAAATACAGCGAATGTGAATGCAACAATATTAAATTACTAACATACTTAAAATATAAATGAATATAGAAGCAAATTGCATGATAAGATTCTATTCGAAAAAAACAGACATTTACATCGAAATTCTCACTACTTAATTTACCGTTGTTGCAACTCTACAAAATTCCCACTTTTCCTGCGAAAATACCTACTCAACATTATGAGCAGTACTAATTTCTTGTACATAAACATCATTTCCGCTCATCTCATGCCATTAAAATAATAGATTTTTGCAAACTATTTCTATATTTTATAAGCATAAATCAAAGTGGCAAGCTTACTTCATATTTGCATATACGCTACATTTGCTTACTCATATAGTCTGCTTATTGGAAAGTGAAAAGATATACCTACATATTAAAGCCTATACCTACTAGTAAAGAACGAAATGCCAATTGAACTTAAAAAGCGGGAACAGTATAATCGAATTCGGCATTTATATCGTCAATCATTTCTTCTTGATCATTATAATTTATTTCAAGAGATAATGTAATGTGAGGTGTAGTAGTTGTAGACGTGATGGTTATACCAGCTCGATATTTTATATCTTCGATATGTTTAGCCATGAATGCTTTCACAGTTTGGCCGATAAAACCACTCATCCATTGCAATTTTCTTCCTGAATCTCTACGATACATGGCAAAAAAAACATCTGGCATATCTACAGCTCGCCTTTGTGGATCGTACAACGAAAATAATTCTACTCTATCTACAATGTCTGGAGGAGCAAGATCGCGTAAAATAAACCAGCTTTTTTTATCCGTTGCTAGGATGAAATGGTAGTATCGCATGGATTCTTGTTTAAACAGTTCTAAAGGTTTGCCTCTATATAAAATTTGCTGTGAGGTTAATAAATGAATGACTGTAGGATCTGATTCAGACAAGGCCGACGGATCCAATATTCCAAATGCCTCGCATTCTATTAATGGCCCTAATCCTCTACTTATGGTCCAATTATTGAGAACATCAGCAATATAAGGAGCTCGAAAAATACCGCCGTAAGATACAACTGCTATTTTTGTACTATTTTCAATTTTCTCTTTATTTATTGGCGTGGTAGTAGCAGTTTTTGTGGTTTCTGTTTCATTGAAAAGCTGTAATGGAAACAAAACGCAAAATTGTTATGTTCATAAAAACAGTTCGAGTACTCGGAGATTTTCTAATAATAATCTTATTCAGTTAACCGTCCCTTATTGCTCAGTCAACAGCTACACGAATTGATTTGTATAAAAAAGAAATCCATAAAATAGGAGGATATAAATGTGCCAATGTTATTAAGATGAAAAAAACACATTCGATAGATATTATGTAGATTGGGATATGGAGCTCAGAAATCTTCGTTTGATGCCATAAAATTACAGTTTAGAGCGGAAATTAATTTTTTGCGAACATATTCAGACAGATAGATATAGAAAAAATTCATTCAAAATGAATAACATTTATTGAAATGATGTTGATACTCAATATTGGTAATCAGTATGCATTTTGTATGTGATAAGTATTTTTAAATGGATAAATTTTTAAGAAAAAAAAATAAATTTTCACTTCTTCTCTTTTTTTTTCTTCAACTTGAGTTTGCCAATATTTGTTATATTTTCTTCGGGGAAATTTCGGATCGGATTCCACGGATCTTTATGCAAGTTAAAAAAGTTATGGGCAGTTCGTAGTGATATGTTGGCAATGTCCATAAAACCTGTAATATCTTCATAATCATCGTAGAGCGGCTCTACTAATTTCTCTGCACCCAATGGATCATACCAAGTTATTAAATCGACTTTCCCTTTATAGTTTAAAGGTGTTCGGTCTCGTAAGTAAGCCAAAATATCTCGATCAGCTGCTAATATGATATCATAATTTTTATAATGTTTAGGCCAAATTTGTTTGGTGCGAGCATCTGGATTAACAATGATGCCATGGTTAGCTAATGCTTGAACAGCTCGGATATCTACATTACATCCCAAATACCAAACTCCAAGTGCAGCACTATCGAAACTCCATAAATGACCAATATTTCTTTCTTTAGCCACATGTTCGAAAATAGCTGCAGCAATCGGCGATCGACAAAGATTAGCTAATGATACCATACACACGCGAAATATACCATGAGGAGCAAGGGGCCATTCTTCATCCGACCTAGGATCAATATAACTGAAACGACTTTCATGAGATGGGGCAATTAGTTCGTCGAAATTGGTACCCTGTAATAAAAATAATAATAGTAGTGGTCGTTTAAATATTGTTTAAGTATTCTAATTAGACACAAAAAATATGAGTTCCCACTTAATGAAAATTGTTAAATTTTATTCAGTTTCAACTAAGTAGATACTAGATACCTATTGATGTATTTTTTAAAAGTAATTGATAACTATTTATATATAAATTAGACTACAAGTTTAATTTCAAGTAGAATTTGCTTTTCATCAATGTCATCTCTGAGCCGAATAATCGTTAAACAACACTAAAATCTAATACTTTTCTTGTGTTTGATGTTTGAATACAACCATAATAGACATAGACAAGAATCACTGAAATAAGACAAATCAAATCAACATCGTTATAACTATATTTAATTTTAACTTTACAAAATGCTCCTACTACGAAATACAAATGCCGAAAAATAAAAATAACAAATTGCCTTATTAAAAAATCACAAGGGAAAAAAATAATCCCATAACATCGACGCCCACATAATCACGCGTTCTTTTCAAGAAAAGCAGCACAAGCTCGAAGAGCTATCTGATAACATTCTTCAAAACCTTCAGTGCCTGAATCATAATAGGGATCTCGAATAACCGGCGTTTTTTCAGGATCATAGGCCGCAAGATAATCGATTTTTGCTTTGCTATCTTTTGGAGCTTTTCTTTTTATATCTCTGATATTTTCGTCATCCATTCCAAAGATGAAATCATATTCTTTGAAGTGATCCTTATTCAATTGTTGAACTCGATGTGCCTGATGTGGAAGTCCATGTTTTGCTAGAGTTTGCGCCGCTCTATGATCCATCGGATTACCGACATGCCACGGTCCAATGGCTGCGCTATCACATTTCCAAACATTATCGAGATTTTTCTGTTCAGCCACATGATTGAAAACCGCAGCGGCGATTGGAGATCGGCAAATGTTTCCCAGGCAGACCATCATTACTTTCTTTTGCTCGGACATCTGAAATAAAAAGTTCAGCACTGAAAAATGTTACCAATTTTGGTTCCACGAACTTTCAATATTACCTAAAGTTATTATTTTAAAATACTATTTTTATCTAATTACTAACGAGCTGAGAATAAAATTAAGTCGAACGAAAAATAAGAAAAGTAGGTGCACAAAACGAAGAACCAATAACTTCTGAACTGAATGTAACGTAATTCTACTAGCAAGTTGAGTTTAAAAGCATTTGATCAATAGGCGTTGTAACCGAGTTGATCTAATAACAATCAACGGTGACTTTTTTCTTCTTTGATCAACAATACAGTATTGATTAAAGTAATTCTGCGTTAAAATATCTACAGAACTGATGAAAAGAAAAAATGAAAATGAAATGAATGACATCCATCAAGGAGAAAAAGGAAATAATTGGGTATATGAAATGCTTCTGAAACAATCCTCATTAAAAAAAAAAGAAACGCTAATGAATACTCTGATTCTGCAACAAGTCTTAGGTAGGTACAATTACCAGGCTAATGAAATAACTATTGTTTATTTCTCTTAAATGTCCGAATAATACCTACATGATTTAAAAAATTCTACACGTGTTGTAAGAATTATAAGAATCAGTAAGTCATAGGTTATGATGACAAAAAGATATGAAAAAAATGTCTACATTAGACATACAAAAAAGTGAAACAGTTGTGATCAAGTATGATGAAAAGAAACAGCGACTACAGAATTTATTTTCTACGAAAAGATATGATGCAAAGAGGTGGGAATTTTTATTTAAATTTCGATTTCCAGCCTGAGATATGTTTCACCGTTACATAATGTAATTTAACAGTTCCTTTTCAATACAATGATTTCACTGGGTGAAAATGAGTAAATAGATTCAGCGACAAGAAATTTCGATCATATTAACCAAGATCTGCAACACTGATCTCACCAGTTTTAAAAAATTTAAATAAAAGTATATTTTGAAGTACAGCAAAAATAATATGTACAACTAATTCGAAATTATCGAATGAAAAATACTTGCATAAAGAAAAATAACCGTCCTTTTTTTTAATTTCTGCATTTTTTTCTTGAAGGTGACTAAAATACTTGAGTTCTACACAGTCAATGCCTTCAGATGAAGATTATTTTGATCATTCGAGAAAAATATATAATTCTGATAAGTTTATACTTTTGACATTAGACGTTTCATTTTTGTATGTTTTAGAAATACATCTTTTATCACTGCGCTTGTTTCCAAAAAGTACACCTTACCAGAACAGTTTCGCTGAGTATACAATCAAAACACGTGCCCTTATTATAATTTTAAAGACAAATAATTTAAAAAATTATACTGGGAATGACGATGCGATCCCCATTAGAAAAATTGTATAAATGGAATTGCATAATTCAAAAACAGATACCTTGTACGAAGTCTGATTGAACAATTTAATTTCGAGACTGCTTTCAAATATATCATTAAAGAATTACTCATGATTTAGGAGAATCTTACGTTTCTTACGACATTGTTGCATCCACTTACTTTAATACACACAGTAAGATAAAAAAAATCAAATAGCACTTCGATAAAATACCAATCAATTATAAAATTACTGTTTTTTTAAAATCAAAGATTCCGTTCGTTGATTAATAAAGTATTAATGAATAAAATCATGTTGAATTTTCAAACCTTCTTATAAGATTTAATTGACTTACCAAGAATAATTTTATTTAACGTGAAATTAAAAAAAATTATACTCTGAAATGATGATGAAATATAACCATTTTTTGAAGCTTTTTTCTAGTTCTCAATTAGAAATTTTGTCCTATTGAAATTTCATGAATAGAACCAATATGAAGACCGAGCACTGCTTCAAAATTCAGGGATTTTCACCTGATAGAATTAATAGGTATCTAATGGTGTAACCAAAACAATGACTTGACAATATTGTTCATCCGATTACACTAAACGAAATACATCTTAAAATGCATCATATCGTAATGATTGTATAATGTGTTACTACGTGTGAAACCCAAATTAGAATGTGATGTTAAACTTAAAAATCTTGTCAATTATTGTATTTTTTCACCATGAGAACCAACTATTAACAATACTATCAAGTTGAACGAGCTGATAATTACGAAGTGTAAGCAGCGTACGTTGAATTGCAACTAAATGACTGATAAAACAAAAAAAAAACTATGCAAACGAAACTTATTTATTTCTTAGATAAGTTGCTTTGAGAAAGTTAACGTTTACTTATATGCTGCGAAGGTATCCTTCAATACTCATATTTTCTTTTTGCTTAAATTAGATGTCAATTGAACCGCTCGTTTAAGGTCGAAGCAATTATGAACGGCAAAAATATTGAAACTTTTACTTTACATTGACCAATTCGATGATGTGTTCGAAAAAATTTGGGTAACACACTGGGAAAAATTAAAAAGATTCACCTATTAGATTACTAATTGAATAAATCAATTACATACCAATATAGCTTTACGAATTTAATGATACGTAACAAGCGTGCATTTCGGAAAAATATACATTATTCATCTTTGGCATTATAGTAAATCTTTGTTTGATCATCTATAACTTGAAAAAATTATATTGAAAAAAAAAAGAAAAGAAAATAATAATAACGAAATTAAAAGAAAAGCAAACTCGTAATATTGTACACGAGAAGAAAAAAATTGAAAAAACAATTAAAAAATAAATCAATCAATAAAATGTGTAAACAAATAATATGATGAAATAAATTTAAACTTCTTTAAATTTAATATTATTAAAACTTTATTTTTTTTTTGCTTTTTATTTTTACAAGTTAACAAAATTTATTACAAGTTCAAATTTCTAGAACAATTACTTTAAAAATAATTAAAAGTTATAATTAAAATAAACTTATTGAAGTAAGAACAACTTTTCATTACATTACAATTGCAACAAATGGGAAAAAAATTTAATACCGATGTTTTATTTTAGTGAATGCCGGAATAATTGCAATTATCATTCATTTTTATTAAACGGAATGTATCAACTTTATGCACGCTTTACAACGAATAAAACCAAGTTAAAATTATGAATAAACGATTACGTATATAAAACAAAGCCTAAGATTGGGGAAAATCAGTTTTCAACATTTTTTTTTTCTCAGATCCAGTAGTATGAAGAGAACGTACCATTAGCTTCCAATATGGAATAAAACATTCATAAAAAAAAAAGCCACAAAACATAAGCACATAAAAATATCTACACTAGGGTTGAGGGAATCTACGTAGATGCATCAGCAAATACTCACGATAATTTACATTGAATATTCTAAATTCAAAATTCATACTGGAAGTAAGATCGAGAATCGACACGAATATAAAATGTGTATCAATCAGAAAGAAAACATCCGAATGAGCCTAATGTAACTCCATGTTGAATCCAACGACACACAGTTTGATGCAGTAAATAGTGGAAAAAAAATTAATACACCAACTTACTTGAAACAATAAATCCTACATCAGTCATGGATAAAATTAGCTCAATAAAAAAAGCTTTAACTGACCTTTGAATGAAGCATGCAATGGAGGAAATTTGATTTAAAAAATAACCAGAGGGAAAACCGTGTAGTACACGTAGAAATATTTTCTTTCAGTTGTATGATTAAACAAAAATCATAACAGCAATACCGCTTAGAACTTGTAAGCGTATGAACAAAAAAAGTTGAATTTGACTCAAGTCCAGAGATATTGCAATCCTACTTCCATATAAAACATTCGACTTAAAGTAAATTCTTATTATAAGAAAATTACATCTTGTACATAAAAATGCATAAATAACTAGATTAATAAGGAGTATGCCTATAGCCGCGGCTTCCTCGGCCCTGCTTACCTGCACCCGCTTTTCCACGACCTCTAACACTGGCTATTGCCGGCGGCGGTGGTGGCGGGGGCGGCGCGACAGGAGGATAACCAGCGGCATCATAACCATAACCACTATAATCGTACCCATATCCGTAGGGATCGGCGCCGTAATAATCATAACCATAACCACCGTAACCGTAATAGTCGTAACCATATCCATAAGCGCCATAGTCCGGCATCGGATAACCAGGAGGAATTGGATAGCCGCCTCGTCCACCTCCACGAACACCTCGCCCTCTACCTCGTCCACGAGCTGCGCCTACAAGAAAACCTTCTCCTGGCTTTGGAGTAGCTTTCTTAACGTCTACCATTTTGCCTTTAATAACTTGTTTAGGATTCTTAACAATTTCGCTGATCATTTGATCAGACTCGAAAGTAATAAAACAGAAACCTTTTCTTTGATTCTTGGTCTTATCAAATGGCATTTCCGTTAAAGTAATTGTTCCGTATTGTGCAAAATGACTTTTAATATCGTCATCAGTCATTTCTGGAGTCAATCCACCGACAAAAATTTTGCCTGGTCTCAACTTAGCTTTTTTCGGATCTACTTTTTTATTATTGATAACATGGTCGCCTGCTTCGAATACTTTGTCCAATGCTTCGGCATTTTTGAATACAATAAATGAAAATCCCCTTGATCTACCGGTATTCGAATCAGTTTTAATGTTAACGCTTTCTATTTCACCGAATTTTGAAAAATACTCTCTCAATTCTTTTTCCGTCGTCTCCCAACTCAATCCGCCAACAAATAACTTACGTTCTTCATCCTTAAGGTTTGATTTTGGATCAGAGCCGTTCAATTGTTCAGGTTGTTCTTCTTCGCCATTGGCCATTTCAAAATCCTCAATTTCTGCCATTATGGTCTGAAATTATATATATAGTTCTACAATTCATTAAACTAAGTATTAATGAGGACTAAAGGAAATTCTACTTTTAGTGAAATAAACATATTTTAAATGAAATACACGAAATATATGAGTACACAATTGCACCGAAAATGTTGATAAAAATTAGCATCTTCCATATTAGAAATGAATACTATTAAACCAGGAACTTTAAATTTTATATGTTATCAACAATTCATTGAAATGAGTAACAGCACTGATAAAAAAATAAAAGTCATCAGTACATAAACACAGGACAATAACAACGAAGTATGAGAAAAATGGACACAAGGTAACTTTTGTGAAGTACAGTGAACTTGTGAAAACCTAATATGATTTTTCCTCAAGATTTCGAAAACAAGATTCAAAAGTTTGATAGGTGGAAAACGCATGAATTTAATCTTCTACTAGTGTATAAAAACTTGATGCAGAAAAAGAAATCATTATATACCATACATAATGAAGTTAATTACCGGCAAAATGCGAAAAATGCAGTAATGGAGTGGGTGAATTAAATTAACGTACTCAACCGTATGCCAACTTAATTAATATCATGAATGAATAAATATAATTCACATTACCTTTGGTGGCGAATCCTTCCGGGCAGTAATTTAAATGGGCTTGAAAAAATAACACTACAATTACTATTACACACAAAGCGTCATTGAATTAACTTAAAATGGCGACTTCACAAATCATTCAAAAAATTTGCTAATGCAGATTTCCAACATGAGAACACCTATTCTGTCAATATTCTTCTTACTGGATGGATGGATTTTGTTTCATAATACATGATGATTGAGATTTTTCCCACTAGAGTGCATTAACATAGTATTTGTGGGAAGTAGGTGGTGGTAGATAGGTAGACATAATATTTTAATATTTTTTTAAACATTTTTTCTCATTTTTAATTTTTTTTAAAATTGAAATTTCGAAGTGGAAAAGTTGAAAAGTTGAAAAATTATCAAAAATTAATTCATAAAATGAAAATTTATACTTTATTGTACTAAGGCACTATAATGAATGGTATTTAATACGTATTATAGCTTGAATTATAACGCGGAATGATAAATTATTACAATTTAGATTTTAGAATCATCGATGTTCAAAAATTTAAATTCTTAAAATCAAATCTAATTTAGTTCTTTACTTTGTTCACCACAGCATTTATACTTATTTATGTTTATAGCTGTAGTTTAATGACATGTTCGCTATGTTTCCATCAAGTTTACTCATTACCAGGTTTGTTAGGCTACTCAAACTGTCATTCCGCATCATTATTTTAATTATTATTTTGAACTATTATACAAATTCAATAAAAAAAATGATTACTTACTCGTGCATCGCGTTTGTTCTTAAAGGTAGGCTAAATAAAACTTGAAATGTATACGTATAAATATTGTCTATGAATGGAAAGACTGCAACGAAATAAAATCAAAATCTCAATTTTTATTTCGAATCGTACCACGAAAAGGTGCGAATATTTTACTTTTATATACCTCCCTGTTAAATTATTGAATCCAAAAATTTATTTTCATGAATAGACCCTCAGATATTTCACTGGTGTTGTTCAGTTAATCGTTATCAATATCAAAAATATCAATCAATTTGTCAGCTGACTCATCGTCAATAACAAGCATTTCTACCAGTTCATGATTTTATTAGTTTTTCCATTTTAGTATATTTATTTTACTAAAAATCCAAAATATTTTGATAGGGGGTGAGGAAATTCATCGCAGTAGGAAACTAAGTACCTTATCAATAAATTTCAATTTCCGAAGGACATGCATGCAAATAATTTTCTCTACTTAGCACTTACCATCACTTTTCGCACAATTTTTATTGTTGGAATTCTTGTATAAGTCCAACACGAATTTATTAAAACACATATTACTAAAAAATTGATACAGGCTGTCATACTGAATACAGGCTTAAAGGCATGTATCAACATCAACACACCATTTAATTTTCAAAATATAAACGCGAAAAATTTAATCCTCAATCAACTGCTCATCTCAAGAGTACATTATGTTACGAAGCAATTTGAAAAATTGATATAAATCATTACCTTAAAGTTTTTATCAATATAAAATACCTAACTATATTACGAATTCATGAATACGTGATTTCAGAACGTATCTTTTTCAATAACGTATTCAATATTTAATCAGATCACTATATTAAATAACGACTTTAAGTTGAAAAAATTGAATGTGCCCCTCTCCTACATCTTAACCAGGCTTCGAACTACTTTTCTTTTAAGGTATTGATACACGTCTTTACAATTTCAAGTTAATACGGTTTTTTAATTTTTATAATTCCTAGGCCCAGGTTACTTTAATTTAAATTTACAGATAAAAAAATAAGTATAAATGTCTGACGTGACCAAAAATGGTCTTAGTAATCTTCTAGGATCCCAAAACAGATTCTGTTGATATTCCCCCTCATTTGCCATACTGTAATAGCCTGGTTTTCATTGACAATATGACATAGAAAATCACGCTAAAAATTTTCTTCAGGTATATATCGTATCTATAGATACATATATCATTCAAGTTATTAATAGTTTCGTGGTGATTGAAGAACAAAGATTAGTTACATTTAAATTACTTTGTAAAGAAAAGATTACAATAAATATAAAAAATAATAAATTCTATTAAATATCGAAAGAAATGCAAGTATGTATATGCTTATTACATATTTATAATATTTATGATGGCGCCAAACCATTTTCATCAAATTTTTATGTTTTAAATCATGAACAAATACGTATTAAATAGGCATCATGCTTTCATATCATTTACTAGGCGAAGTAGGGAATTTCACTGCAATTTTTTTGAACAATTTAATAAGACATCAAATATTTTCGAATATGAAATTAGGGCTTAGAAGCAAGATCATTTGATTTCCATTTTAAAAAAATTCGATAACTTTATGATCAGAAATTCAGAATTATCCAGAAAAATTAAAATTACCGAAAAGCAATAATTTTCTGGTTTTCTTTTAGATCTGGTATTTTTATGGAGTCATTAATCCTAAATGATAAATATATATTCTTTTGGTATAATTTTTACTAAAATCTTACTAAAAATACAATAATAAACAATTTTTTACTTTTCCGTCAGGTTTATGTAACTGTTTTTCTCCATTATGAAACTCAGTTTTGTATTATTGACTACAAAATGAAGTATGAAAAAATATATTTTTCAGATCTTTGTTTAAATAATTGTTTGATCTTCGCTTTTACTAGAGGCTCAAGGTGTAACGTATAATTCGTAAGCATTGTGTAAAATTTAATTTATTATGCTACTAATTCAAATTTTAAATGTCATATTATGAACTACATTACATTCTTGAAAAAAAAAAAAATTAATTGAAAGAAAACTCTGAATTAAAAAATTATCTGGATAAATCTTGGCAATTTGAGGGTAGTGCGCACTGTGGAATCAAAGAGATTTTCGCTTAAAATAATCTGTGATATATACTCGTGTATTTGCGATAGTTTTTTCCGGTAGACTCCAATAGCTTGTATTTTTTTTTTATCATTATTGATAAATGATGAATTCATAAAAATTTCGCATTTTCAAGATTAGATTATTATTTGATATACGGGTTTGAGTTTTCGAGAGTAGGAAATAATTTGATATTGGAAAAATACTGTGTTGATTTCATCATCGATAATAAAGTTAAGTTTCATAAATCTGGTGAACAATGCCTACATTAGTGAAACTTGCAACCTATTTCAAGAAGGTTAAATTACCGAAAGGGCGCATTGATAGAGGGTAGGTATATTATAGAATCTTTTATAATTCTAATCCTTCATTAATCAATTACTTATACTATTTGTCTTGTGTTTAGGAAATATCGAATTGTCAGAAATGCTACTCCACTTGACATGGCTCGTGTCAAGATCGATATTGATATTGAAAGAAGAAATATGTTTTATTTGAGGAATCCTTTTGTATCGGTGGTAAATACTCTTAGTTGTGTCATGTTACTGAGAATAATTTGCCAGAAGTTTATCTTCACTCCTGTTTATTATTACAGCGTGAATTGGAGACTGTACCACCAGAAGAAAAAAAATTAGGAACAACAGCTGTTGAAAAAAATAGAGAAAAACGAATTCAAAAATTTTTAAAATGTCAAGAAAGTAGAAAGATAGACGTTTTTCTGAAGAGCAAGCTGCTCGCAACCGATAAGTGGGAGTAAAATTTCGATTATTCAATTTCTTATTCTTTATTTTGTAATATTTAATTCATAAAGGTTATTTTGTTCAAAGATATTGATATTTTTTCTTTGTATGCATAAGTGCATCCTGATGTATATTGATATCTTAATTTATTAGCTTCATAAGTGATGAGTGTTATTTTTTTGTCTGTTACTAATCAGTCTACTCTTTGTGATGATGAAGTTTTCGTGACGAAGGATCGGCGATTTCATGAAACGTTAACTTTGAAGAAACATTTCTGTAACAATCAAATTTTACGCCAGTGATTAATTGACAAAGATTCTAATTTCGAATAAATTACACGTACATTTTGTTAGTGAATACGATAGTAATTTGGAGACGTTTCCTTGCCGACCCCTGTTCATGACAATTTTTCGCGTGGGAGGTAATATGTACGTGAAACCAACGTTGTCGATTAAGTAGTTATAGAAACTACATTTGTGTTCCACGAATGCACGAAGAAAAGAGAACAAGTCAATTTCAAAATTGCCTTTTGTCAACTGTGATTATCTGTGTATTTTATTCAGTTTTTTAAGGAGAATATGCATTAAAATAAACAATTTTAATCAATTTCCTAATAGCAAAGTTTCGTGAAAAAAACAACGTTAAAAAGTAATGTTAATTTTGAAAACTTGAAATTGGAAAAGTTTTCAAATTTGAATGTAATGAGATTGTTTGTGTTTTTTAATTTCCAATGCCATAATCTTGGTGAAAAGCAATGTGAGAACAGTTTTTAATTCGAATATTTTGAAATAGGTGAAGCTTGGAACTTCTAATTACACACAAATCCATTGAAAAGCAACTATTTTTCTAATTATCTGTTATGTTTCAAACGCTTCATTGTTTCATTTCTTTTGTTGATTTCAACTGAAATTGTATTCGCTACAATCATATGGCAAGTTTTTAGCATAAAAATTGCTTTTATTAAAATTTTTGGCAAGATGTTCGTGTGGAATCGTTTTTTTTCTTTGAGTTGAACATTTTAATTAACATTTATAGTTTTTTAACTTGATAGAATTTGAAGCTTTCACACACATACATATTTGTTAATTTTTTCCCCAATTTCTCAAGGGATTAATACTGCAATTGATAAGAATGACTCGTCATCCAAAAAGAAATAAAATGTCCGTTAGCGTTCTAAAATATGATATGGTGTCTGTACTTCTATATCTAAGCAGGTATGAAGAAAATTCTTTGTTAAAAAATAAACGATACCAACTTTGCGAATCATTTGAGAGGATGAATACGGGCTCAAAATATGATAAGCAAAGAAAACGAGCTTCTTTTCAGAGAAATGATAAGTTGAAAAGACTAGTGTGAAAAATGTGTGGCTTTTCGAACGATGAAATTCCCAGTGGATTGGTAAAATGACATTGCCCATTGGCAAATACTCACTAATGCTGCGTCTTAGTAGTGGTGTATTAATAACATCGAAACACGAATGTGTACCAATATCAAAATTCACCTGGGTAGATGTGTACTTCATATTAACGTCTGCATATTGAATGAAATTAATCTTGTACCACGTTTATCATGCCATGCGGCATTTATGAAGATTTCCTTACTTTTTGAAATCAGTCGGTATCTATTTTTTGTTCATATGTGTGCTGTAATACTAATTGCAACAAAATACTTGTTCAGGGAAATAGGTACTTGGTTTGCTATTGAAAAAAGTATATTATGTATGTGTGAGTACTTTAGGTATCAGAAACCATTTTTTTTTACTATCGGAACATCGGGTACTGTATTAATGTTATACGCGCGAAATGATTTATTTTATTGAATTACGTATATAATCAAATATTGAATTCTTAATGGTTAATTTTGCTTCGTGATTGCGGTTCATTTGAAATATTACAGGTAAGTTAAGATTACGATTAACGAAACAGGAATGAAGATGAATTATCAACCCTTCTAATAACGGATATGCTCTGTTAAGAACACTGAGTGGATTGTTTTCCTAGCGAATATAATTAATTTAAAAGGAAAGAAATTTTCGTTAGTCGAATTAACTTGATAAGAGCCGACTAATTGACTATTACTGGGCCGTTAATTTCATTTAAAAGCAGTGAGCAATAAGACAGATCAGAGAGGTGAAATCAAGAAAAGCGATAACGGAGACAAGGAAATTTCAAAGAAGTATAAATTAACACGAAGTTCCCTTGTAATATGTACTGAAAACGATTCATAATGAAGTTCCTTCTGGAGCATTTCTTAATGCTAAACTTACTAATATCTTTAATCCTTAAAGAGAAATTATAAACGTTTTCAAAACACTCGTTTAACGTTTAAATGAACTTTTTTGTGTGCCATGATACGTATTTTCAAGTTCTTATGTATTCTGTTTTCTCAGAAATGGAAATTTAACAGTTTAATATATGTATGACATACCTTTCATTTCATTCATCGAAAGAAAATGAGTACCTAATCTAGTATCTTGCGAGCGAAATATTTTTCAAAATGGTGTTTAATTTTGTAGATGCGCTTTGAAGCGAAAGTTTTGTGAGGGAACGTAATAAAGATACTCCAACGTAAATCTAGAAATGTTAACCATAGTTAAAATCTATGTAATTGACCTTTAAAATTCTTTAAGATGGTTTTCTTTTACTCAGGTATTTGTAAATTATGATCGCTTAAAATAAATTTACCAATAAAATAACGAAGCATTGAAAATTATTTATTTCACAACGTACATTTGATTTGAAAAAAATACATTTTTTTTTAAATATTCAATTATTAAAAACATACGAGTATAATTTTATGCTAAATTATTTGCAGGTACAATGTTACCTACATACCAGATTATTGATAGGCTACGTAGGGCGGCAATTTCACTTTTCAGAAACAATATTGTTGATGAAATTACTGCTCTAAGTAAGTATCAATATTACCTACATACCAGATTATTGATATACCTACGTAGGGCGGTAATTTCACTTTTCATCAACAATATTGTTGATGAAATTACTGCTCTAAGTAAGTATTCTTGTATTTCAATTTATTCACCGAACATTTATTCGTTTAGTAATACCTAATTAATTTTTTTCTTCAACGAATAAATTGAAGTAACATGCACATGAAGCGACTGTTTGTGACTTAATATTAAATTTTTCAACGCCATCATTTGTAACAAAAAATTATAAAAACAACATTAACAAATTTAAACATTTTTCTGAAGTTAAGATAAATTTTAAAACATGAATAACAAGGAAGAAAAAAATAACGAGATCATCGTAATCAGTTTCAATTTTTGTAAAATCAATTCAGCCTACACAGACAAATAATGCATAATATCAGGACAAAAGCCTTCTGCAAACACTGTGCCTGTTCAAATCGTTATCTACAAAATTTCATAAAATTGAAGTTGTAAAAATTTGTTTTTTGATGAGGGCTAGATAGAAAAGAAAAATAAATCGTTCTAGACTGAAAAAAAATAATAGATAATAATTCAAGGTCTTGAAAAAATTGAGATTTCATCCGCAGTAGTTCATTCAAAAGTACTTAATGCCACCTTCGTAATTGAAAAAAAAATGTACCTAATACTATAAAAAATTGAGATTTTTTCGACTAAGTAAGTAATTAAAAATTTTGGGATAGCACGTTTTAGTAGAAAGAAAGAAATATATTGTACTTTAGAGTGGAGTGAAAAAAGAACAGATTTTGAATTTTACTATTTCATTATGATTGAAATTATCAACTGTTTTACTTACAAACCTGAACTATTTCAAACCACGCCGATTTTGTCGAGACTAACAAAATGTTTAAGGCAGATATTTGACGCATAACAAAAGTAGTTTTTTTTAATTTTTTCAAAAAATAAAGTCTTTATTTTGGCGATTTGCAACCTTTCAATTACTTGATAAAGGTTAAAAGCAGTGTCGGATCAAACGAAAATAATGACTAGCGAGCTGCAGAAACTCAAATTGAGTGTTTTTCGCTCTCTAAATAGTTTAAGGGACTACGTTATTTTTAGGGCGTATAAATGGCAATGAACTAAGATTTTTTATTGAAAATGACCATGCATTGCAGATCTTTAGCTTTACTCCAATTTTAATTTGTGACATAAAGTTTTGTGTAGTTATCTCGTATGGGTTTGTTCGGTCAAATCCAAGATATGTTATTTTTTCATTCCAGTGTAGACGAAATAATTATATTCTTATTGCCTACTCAGATTGTTTATTGCAACAGTAAGTGTCGATAATAATATTCTCATGTTGTTTGAATTATAATGAAATAAATTTGTGCGGGTTTTCTTTTCGGTTTATGTAAGAACATGAAATAGCCAAACACCCATGTAGAGAAAAAGTTTCTGCATGTAAGAATGGTGAACAAGGAATCCATTACTTTAGGGAATTTCAGAAAACTCGTATTATTGAAATTTGATTCTTGAATGGCGTATTGTATACGCGCATTTTTCTAACCTGCTCACTGTGTGGTACGTGTGTTGGACGGATAACTTTATACAACGCGAAAAAAGATAACAAATCCAAAGAAAAGAAAATCAAACGACGAGAATTTCTTAAAAACAAAGCCTTCTGCGAATAGTCGGTCACAACAAATACGAAACTCTGTCTTTGTCCTATAATACACTACACCTGCAAAACAACAGCGAAAACAAAAAAGAAAGGAAGTAAGGAAAACGTCGGTATAACGATGACTTCGTATTGGTACTTCGATAAGTAAGTAGGTATAACTTTGTATCTAAGTACTTCATATGGAACTATATAAATACATATAAATCAGAAAAACATTTATCAAAAAATTTCAACATTTAGTTAACAAATAAGTGAAAATATTAAAAACAAAGTCAGTCAATTGAAAACTTTTCAAACAATAGCAGCCATCATTTCTGTTTGACTGTCACTGTCTGAACAACTGTAATCGGAATCACTACTTTCACAAGAGGTATAGAATTTTTTTCTTTTTTGTATCTTACGATGCGGCAGATTGCGTCCACCGCGAACGTTATATCATAATTCAATGGTTTCTGGTCCTTTCCAAGTGACACCAACTCGTAGCATATTGTAAAATTTCAAAACACCGATTATTGGAAGCACCTATAAAAGTAAAACAATACATCGTAAAAGTTTGTGTGGTACTAATCTACATTCATGTATACATACTTAATAAATACGAAGAAAATCTTATCATCAAGATTTTACGCTACAAGAAATTCTTCAATTAAAAGTATGTAGTAGGTATGTCTTAGGTAGCACTCTACTTATAAGTTACATTTTTTTCAGTGTAAAATTCATATTAAGCGTTCCCTTATTTTACTTCCGCAAAGAATGTTGACTTTCATTCAACGTAGATATTATATACAACAGCACAATTTATCATTAATAATCCTATTTAGGTTTTGTATATCTATCGGTAGATAGGTAGGTACTAGCTAGGTAGATAGGTGCTATCAAAGAAAATTAAATAATTAATAAAATATCGTTTTATGCGGATTTAAACGAAGATTATATCGTATTCGTAACACCTATCTATACGGGTATGAGTCACTTTGTGGTAGATGGTGCCTTTAATTACGCATTCACAACGTACACCTGAGGCTGATACGAGGGTTTCTTCTCTGCACGAAGATGGTGTACGAGTATAGGCTGTTTCTTGTTCTATACCTACGCGCGAAACTCTTTTCTCATAAAATAACCAATTTCAGCCGGCAATTTGGAAAAATTACTTCTTATCAAGTTTTCATCTCGTTTTGATTTATACTTCTGTTTTCGAACATTAATTTATTTAAAAAAATAATTTCCGAAAATGTAGCTATAAATTTTCAAAATAGCTTGTAGCCTTAAAGAAAAGCTATCCTCTCTATTTATAGAGAAGGATTTTTTTATTCCTTTCTCTCTTTTTTTATTTTTATTTTTTTCGTTGCAGACTGAGATAAAATGTATTTATTACCGATATCTTTGCATCTGCTTACTTACATACCTTTAGGTACATATATTTATACTTGAACGATTGTAAGGTGTAGTTTGTAGTAATGGGAAAAGCTATACATAGTAAGTATACTTAGAATTCTGTATCAGAACAAAGAAATGCGTTTGAAGATGCCAACTGAAGTTAAACGTATCTACCTATCTGAATCAGTGCCAAGTTTTTCTCCTATTCAAATAATCATATCTAATAGCATAGGTAACGTTGAACTCAACAGCTGGATAAAAGTAATTAATTTTACAACTAAAACACTTATAAATTTACCAACTAATTGGGTTTATACCGAGATACGTAAGTAGCTACGTACCGAACGTAGCTACTTGCATTGTCGGATTTGTTTCTCTGTAATTCGCATAGTGAATTGAAAAGAAATATTTTTAAATTAAGCGTAGATACCTATGCGCCTGGATAAGTATAATTTAAAATGAGATTTCGTTCCGATATATCTACATAAATATTATCTGTTCCAAACAAAAATGCCGATGTGTTACCTATGCAGATGAATTTTATAATTTGATGCCAAACTTTGCAGTATCTAAGTTGAATTTAAACGAATTTTATCAAATTGATCTACCGTTGAGTAAAACATTATTGTAACAAATCAAACCGCAAGTATTAAATACTTTGTGGGAACTGAAGTACATGCATCAAGATGGTGGTATGCAGTATATATCGTACTTACATATACACGCATATACGTCTTGTTGGAAAAACCCTCCGAAACTATTTCACTTTTCGTCTAGAATTAAACGCCAAGAGCAGTTTAAAACTAGGTAGTGAATGGAATGTGACCATACTTGAACTTGAAGCGAGTTAATGAAAAAAAACTTGTATGTTGGAAGGCTCACAATTTGCAGTTTGCCTATACCTATTCATTTATTGAGCATTGACGCAGTTGGCATTTCAATGGCTTACATGGATAACAAGTTTATAGGTATAGCAAATTGTTTGCATAATATTGTAAAAACTCTTCGTCATCGAGATACAAAGTCGATGGAAATAGTTGATAGATTGATTTTAAAACTAAACACATCAGATAATTAATATTTGAATAAAACGAATAGGTATTCTACTTATTGGTAACGTATTAAAGTAGCAAAGCCAAAACGAAATTGGTACCAAGGACCCACAACTAAATATTTTATTGGTGAAAAAGCGATCGTCTTTGAAGAGCTACTTTAAATATTGAAAATGCACTGAAAGGCTATGTTGGTGGGGATTACTGAATATAATATAATTACAATTTCTTTTCAGCAAAGAAAATATAGATGAGAATTTTTTGAAAAAAAAATTAGGCGCATTTTCGGTCAATGGTTTAATCAAATTAGCATAAAAAGTAACGAAATAACGGAAAAATTCATAGGCAATTTTTTTTCTCACAGGATTATAGTACACCGTCTCCTAAAAAATATATCCAAAATCAGCCAAAATCGGACTGGTGCTTCGTTCCCAATATTCCCATTTCTATCCCAAAAACAGATTTTTTACCAATAACTTTGCCTAACTTTGTTCCTAAACGCGATAAAAAAATCGGATCAAAAAATGTAGCTGGTCAAATTTTCAATAAAAAAAGTAATTACTAATTTTTTTTGAAAATCCACTTTAAAATCAGTTGAAAAAGGACCCGTTACACGCTAACGTGATGTTCCGCGTAAAGTTTCTATCGCGTCGCGAGAGCCAGCGGCCAACGTTCTTAGACACGCGGGCTCCATTTTTTTTTCGTATCAACTCGTCATAGTAAACTACATGAAATAAAAAAAAATGTACTGTTTTTTGGCTTTTCATACGCTTCAAAATTCTGTTCAAAAATGAAAAAAAATTATTTATTTTGATTTTTTTTTAAGTTATTGAAGTAAAATACGAGATCTTATCATTTCTGATGACATAATAAATTGAAGTTATTTTTTTTGTTTTTCCACTTAAAAAAATTCAAAATATTCGATTTTTTTTATTTTTAAACATGATTTTGGAACCATTGAAAAGCAAAAAAATTAAGGCACTCTTTCCTTTCAGAGAAAAATTCTAGATCGTCGATATGTGACGTATCCATGTCAACATTTTAACATAAAAAGCAAAAATCATTCATAATCATCTTACATTGCGAGCTTTTGATCATCACTTCAAATCAAAAACGTTTGCTCTTCTCTTTACTCCGTTTTGATTTTATTATTTCCTAGCAAAATAAAAATCACGCAACCATCTATCATCACGAGCTTCTGATTAAAAACTTCAAATCAAAAATCAACAACTGTTTTGATTGTTTATTGTCATTTTTTAATTATTTTGATTTTTTAATTTTTCAATTTTTTTATTTTTCAATTTTTAAATTTAAAATTTTTTTTTAATTAGGCATCCATGTCAGCATTTTAACATAAAGTGCAAAAGTCATTAATTTTTATTTTTCAGATTTTTTTATTTGTTTGAATTTTTGTATTCATTATTTTTTTTTTATTTTTTAAAAAAGATTTCAACATAATGAACAGAAATCATTTACAATCACCTTTCATCGCGAGTTTTTCATGAAAAACTTCAAATCAAAAATCAAAAACCTAACATCAAACAAGTTACGTTTTCACAAAATGATCCAAGCCCTAAGAGAAATCCATGCAAAAAAAATCGCGAAAAGTGACTTGGCCTTATGTGGTCTACTATGACTCGTTAGTACCAAAAAATCGAAAAGATAAAATTTTTAAATTTGAAACTAAAAGGAAGGTGGGTAAGGGTCAAATTGGAGACCTCAAATTTTTACCTCCTATATGTGACGTCATTCCGTAACTTTTTTCCTCTACCGTATAAAAAAAAACTAAATTGAAATGCCCTATAGTTGATGTCGAATGCTGAAAAAATTTCGTTAGTACCACGGTACGAACAGAATTTTTTGTTCAAAATTGCTATTAATCCGCCTGTGGTGCCGGTCAAAGCTAGTTACGAAAATTTACCCTGTAAATAACGTAAAAAATCACGAAATTCAAATTGTCAGGAAGTTTAACCAAGAGGAGGAACAGTTGATAATGAACGCGAGAGAGTAAAGTAAATACACAGCAAAAGTAAAATGATCAGTGACTGTTGCGTCAAGCGAAAATTAAATTTGAGCGTAAGTATCCAATTTTAAACGATTGCAAAGTAAGATGCTGATTGTGAGATTTAAGTAAGGCCATACCTACTCTGTTTCTATTGTGGAAAATGCTTTTAATGTTTTAAGTACATAAATTGGTGCGAAACTTGTGTAGCGGAAAACAGCCATTTTCTGCCCTGGACACAATGTTGCCTATCGTACTCCGTACAGAAATGAAACATAAAAATGGCGATTCTTAACTTATCTTTTTGTTATAATTTTATTTTCATTTATTTTCCTCTCGTTTGAATTAAAGTATTACTTATATAGAAGAGATGGTATAAATATAAAACCACTTGGATAGATACTTCCTACTTAACTTACTCGAATTGTCTAAAATTAATTTTTTTATACTTTCAACTTTCTCATAAGCGAGTGATTGTAGCCTACCATGAATCAAGGTAGAAAATTGCCAATATTTTTGAAGCATCATTTTACATTGTAATATGGTAACCAGCGGTTGTTTATTAATTTTCAATTTTCTTTTAAATCAGTAAAGTGTTTGGATTTCAATACTTCAGGATTCAAGATCGTAGAAGTTACCTACCTATAATTTCGATATTCAGCCTCCAATAACTAAAATGTGTAAGTAAATACGTGACGATACGACGCTGCTGAGATTGTATTTATGTGTATCTGTCTGCCTATCCCTCTCCCTTCCTATCAATACAGTTACCTACTACATTTTGATAGTATTTTTGAAATACTAACTGACAAGCTTTAATCAACAATCCTTTCAATTTACCATCGTTTCAATAAAAGACAAAAAGACTTGTACGCATAGCACCGTATTTTCAAAATATGCCATTTGTACAGTTGACAGATTTCTAATCTCGAAACCTTTTGTTTTGATTTTAAGCTTGATTCAGTGTTTTAATTTCTTTCATCAAACCCGAATCAAGGAACGTATTCAAAATGTGAGATTGCAAGGAAATCACGAACTTTATGTACCTATTACCTAGTACCTCCACATCCAGGTGTTGAAAATTTCACAAATAATTTGAAAAATCACACGGCGTGTAATAGGTACCTCAGTTTTTTTTTTCAATAGGTACAGATATAACATAAATATTATGTTAATTATTTTAATGCATTATCAATGAAAATATTCTATATAAATGTAAGTAGGTATAGGTACACATTCAATGTTTAAAGAGAAAAAACATTAATCACGAAATCCTATTTAGATAAAAATGGATTTCTAGATACTTAACAAACTCAGCAGAGATAGACACAAAGTTTTCAATATACTTATTATTTTTTTCGTACGAAAAGTTTGAAACAGCATTAACTCGATAAAAGTGTTGAAAACGTAGACACCGAAGTCACTGTGACAGCGTATTCAATAAATCATGCATTTAAGAATATTAAAAAATCTTACAGGCCTAAAAACGTATAGGTAGACGAGAGTTTTCAAGTAAGTACGTAGGTATACATACCTAGCTAAGCTACCTACCTACCTACGTGAGTAGTAGGTAGGTAAGGTACTGTAGGTAGCTACTAGCTAGGTATGGTGTGTAGTTTTCAAATAATTCACGATACGTACGTATAGTACAGTAATATGTAGTATAGTTGAGTAAGTAAAGTTTGCACGATTTTCACGCTAATGTGACAGTATTTTTATTTTAATATGCTTTTTGCTTAACGTTAGTAACTTGCGTACTTACGAGTGCTTAATCTTAAAAACAAAACCCTCCCGTGGCTAAATTCTTTTTCATAAACAAGATTAATATTCGAAACTTGGAAAGAATCTTGTTAGACTAAAGTATTTTTTTTAAAAGCTTGCTTCAGAAACAGTTTATTTTTCATATTTTAAATGCTTTTAAAATTCCATACTGCGTAAACTGAATTACGATTTTTGTCGGGTGTTGGATTTCTCGTGTGGTTTAAAATAACGATATAAAATCCATCATGGTTATGAAAGCGTAAAAACGATTCGAATGACAGTACAATCCTTGGGGAATCATTTGCATAGGTAACTTTTGTTGTTAAATTGTTGTTACAAGATTAATCCCAGAGGTTCGGTAAATTGTGTTTTCTTTGGTGGTAAACAAATGCTCCGTTATAATTTTTATAAATTGCAGAATAGACCCACGTTAAAAATACTTGCTACGTTTTAATTTTTTTTTTTTTTTTGACATGGTTTTACATCGTTGCGTCAAATAAGTCCAAAAATTCATCATAGAAAAGCCTGAAACCGTCAAAATTGATCAATTTCGTTTTAAATTACTTACCTAAATTCCCTAGAACGATGATCAAATGTTAGTGGTATAAAAAAGCATCTTCTTACACATTTTGCATACATCCACATTTTACGTATTACGTGTACTAAACTGCTCGGTTATTTATTAATACTGGCACACAATAATGATTTCATTGTATTTTTAACGTGAATTCCAAATATATATTCATTTTTATCTTTTTATTATATTGCACCTGTATAATCGCGAGAATTGTTACACTAAGTGCCAATTGTTAGATTTAGTTGTTAAGTTTGATTTTGGAAATAAAGGAGAGGAATTTATTAATTTTACCTGTTAAGTAAATTTTACGGTTTTTTTTTTTTTTTTTTTTTTTTAGTAAAAATTTGAATTGAATTGACCTTATTGAAAAAGTAACT